>JAWWMW010001909.1:532707-545991 GCA_035048345.1 Echeveria elegans
AGTCAACGATAACAAAGCATGATATTAACTAGAGAACTAGTTTTGGCATCACATTTTAAAAGAGCCCTTAGCATTTGATTAGCGCATTCTATTAATCCAACGTAAAATTTGTATATATCACTTCATTGTACTACAAAATTGCTAGATATTTTATTTGAATGTATTTTAGCATTCCTCTTTAAACACAAATTCTATATCCATGAATGACCCTCTGCAAATTCTATTAATCCCTCCGCATTAGTTACTTTGGTTTTATGTTGTAACTTTGAACTGCTTTTTGGATTTGCTTAGTACTTTTGATTTATGACTTGAACTTTAGTTTGATGCAACACACCGCTTAGTACTTTCTGATTTGAACTTTGAACTCTTTTGTTGCAAAGTATTTTTACTTGTATAAATTAATTTCATATATTCAGAATCATCAAAAATATGTGATTATAAATAGACACTATGAAAACGAACCACTAGTCACCGTCAAAGGTTTTTTTTTTTGCGATGGTTGAACACGGCGAACACCACCACCACCACCAAGAGGAGAATCCGAAGGAAGAGGCGGTGCCGATTCCAAAGGACTCAATTCCAGATCTTGCATCTGTACAACCATTGCGAGACAAATCCCTGCAAAGAAAGTCATGACAGATATCCATGCGACCGGTTGGTGACTCCGACGACGGATCAGAGGGGACTTCGATGGCGGATGAGGGGGAAGCGGCGGAATCGCCAAAAACCCCCCTCTTGGTAGTCTAATATTTAGACACATATTTGTTTACATTCTTCACATTTATCATTTAAAATTGGTCGAATTCTACACTCATATTGCTATTTCATGTATAAAATACACTCTCTGATAATTATGAAGGCCAAATGCAAAACATAGCAAATATGAGGAGAAAGAGAGTAAAAACAGAAGGTTTTGGTTGAGTTGAGCCAGTCAATGGAAAAATCAAAGCCAATAGAGTAATTTGAAGGTCAAACCTGGTCGAGCTAAAAGTTACTTGATCGAGTAGAGCTGAAAAGATAGTCTACTCAACTGAGCCAGAATGAAAGGAACAAATAGAGGCTGCTTACTCGCCTGAGTAAAGGAGCAACTCGATCGAGTGACTCAATGAGAAGAAATAGAAGGCACCACCTTGATCGAGTAGAAATACTACTCGATGAAGTGAGCACAATAAACGCAGACAGAGAGAGAGCAGCTATTTGATCGAGTAAAGGTTTTACTCGATCGAATAGAATATGTACTAGATCAATACCAGAACTCGATCAAAAAGAAAGCTTGAGAGATTCAAAGAACCCATTAACTCGAGCATAAAGAAGCTTTTATGGAGAATTTCTATGAAGATGCCAAGAGACTTGGAACTTTATGGTGGGAATTTATTAAGTAACATTATGGAGGGGATTAATTAGAACGATATATTCCTTCATTAACTTGCCGCCCGTCGTCCGAACAGGAATGCACATGGAACATGCTAATCATCACATTTATTACATTAATCGGAATAATATATGGTCATATACCAATATTCTGCTCAATAATTGGTAAAATGCGTTAAAATACGCTCACCCGTCGTCCCGAATGTGGAATATATCTGGTCAAATACGGTTAACAGTTGGTCAAATACACTATCATATATGGTATTTTCTTTGGTATTTATTGAAAACTATTAACGTTGATATAAATTACATGGGAATGGTAAATGTGCCTTATGGGGTTGAGTTAAAAAAACTGAATTCATTAAAAACAATAAAAACAAACTCATAACATTTACCATATGAATTTTATTCATTACAAACACATAAACAAGCTTACCCTTTCAAACACTCTAGAGAGAAAAAACATCTTCGATCGGCGAACTCATCCCCCACGACCGCTCCCCCGCATCGTCTACATCTCTTTCAAAGATTACGCTAGGCAAGACGGAGACCGAAAGATTCTACGTCGGAGTTTTGAGGGAAATCCACCTAGGAAGGATTCTGCTGCATAAATTTCAAATAAGAAATCAGTGAAATCGTCGAGGCAAGGGAGGGATGAAGAAGAAGTTTTCAGACCATTGTCATTGGGGAAGTGGTCGAACGATGTTGATGGAATACTCGTCCACAGTACATGTGCCATACCTGGAGGAACAATAGTTAGTGACGTCCTCAGGGCTGAGATTGAGCACTATGAATACATGTTTACAGAGAGTTTTGGAAGTTTAGGCGGTGGTGATCGAGATTGAATCAATTGGAATAACTGGTTACTGTTCTACGCCGGTATGGAATCCAGTTACAATTTCTCTCCTCAACTACGAGCAATTCTGAGTTGGGTGAGAGATTTTATTCATTTCTCTCCTAATTACGGAGCAACTTCGTTGTTAGTGATAAGTTTTCTATTTTGGGCGTCTAGCGCTTAGGTGTTAGACTGCTCAGCTTTTCATTTATGTTTATTTTATTTTATTTTATTTGTGAAATTAATTATTAAAAGCGATTTTGATCAATGGTCGCTTTGTAATTAGTTATTAGTATACATTGATCTTTATTTCAGACTGCGTTCCCGTGTTGTATACATTCATTATATACTTTGTCTCCCAATTTAGGAACTTGTAATAAAAAAAACACATAAACAAGCTTTATTCAAATATATAAACGAGTTTTAATCAAACGTACAAACGATCCAAAATTAAACGAGCCGATTACCAACTTGCTCAAGCTCTCAGCTTGTTTAGTAAAGAAGCTTGAACAGTTTATTTGAGTTCAATTTATTTAGCATCGAGCCTAATTTTGACGGAACTTTGCTGGCAAAGACGCAAAGGGCTCACCATCCTAATGAAAATCGGCCCAATCTCCCAAAACGACGCCATTTCATATTCAATCGATCGGTTCTACCAAACTTCTTTACCAAGCTAAAACTCACCCTCAGGCCTCGACTCCATCGACCGATCTTCCACAAGCTTCTTACTGAAACAAATCCATCGCTCTCCGATCCTCACACAACAAACTATGGTTCTCGAGGTGCGTTAACCGTTCGATCATGTTGCTATGTTTTCCAGTTTTCTTCTTCTCTGAATTTCAATTTAGGGTTTATGATTTCCGATTTAATTTTTCTGTCAGGCGACCATGATCTGCGTTGACAATTCGGAGTGGATGAGGAACGGCGATTATTCTCCCACTAGGTTCCAGGCGCAATCTGATGCAGTTAGTCTTCTATGCGGTGCCAAAACTCAGGTTACTCTTTTGGTGCTCTTGTTCTCATTTTATTCAAGGTTGATACTTCTCCAGGTTTTATGATTTTCAGTTTTTTTTTTGGATTTTATGGTATATTCATATCATATTGCAGTCCAATCCTGAGAATACTGTTGGGGTGATGACAATGGCTGGAAAAGGAGTTAAAGTTTTGGTCACTCCCACCAGTGACCTTGGAAAGATCTTGGCTTGCATGCACGGTGAGGCCTTTAATTATCATGTTTGATGTTCTTTATTTGAGGTACGACATTGTGGTATTAGGGGCTACGCTTTGCAATCATTTTGGACCGGTTAGAGAAATTAGAGTTGGTCTACTTTTGACTGGACTGGATTATAATCCATCTAAAACAATCTCTTCAAACCATTATATCACATCAACAGGACATTGGGAGAATGGAAACTCTGTAGTGGTGAAGTTCTTGTACGATACATTTTCTGCCTATAGTTGATAAGTTGAATAGATCCATCCACGGTTGCTATTGTATGAATAAGAGAAAATGGGGTATCACACCCTTTTTAATTTGTTTATGAAACCCCGGGAATCCCGGTTATTAACAATGGCCAGTAGGGCAAGGGACGAAACTGAAAGTTGCTTCTTTCATTGGCATGTATTGCACCATTATACTATATTAATGGTTGTTACTCGCCAGCTTTAGAGATTGGCGGTGAAGTGAACCTTGCAGCAGGGATCCAGGTTGCTCAGCTTGCCTTGAAGCATCGACAAAATAAAAAGCAGCAACAGAGGATTATCGTATTTGCTGGAAGGTAAATATTTTTTTGCAGCCAAAACCAAATACATTGTCTTCCTTTATACTAGTACTGCCTCAGATTTGGTTTGAAATTGTTTCTTATGTTTACAGTCCAGTGAAACACGATAAGAAGTCTCTAGAGATGATTGGAAGAAAGTTAAAAAAGAACAGTGTGGCTCTTGATATTGTTGAGTTTGGTGAGGAGGACGAGGAAAAACATGAGAAGCTACAGGCTCTTCTCACTGCTGTTAACAATAATGAGAATAGTCACCTTGTGCAAGTACCAGCTGGTCAAAATGCGCTTTGTGATCTCCTTATAAGGTTGTTACTCTTCTGGCCGATTAAATTGTTATTTTTGCGATGCTTGAGCCTTGAAGTTCATTGGAATGATGCACGCCGCAAAATTCTCACATTACTTCTTTTGCAGCACACCGATATTTACCGGGGATGGAGAAGGTGGAAGTGGATTTGCTGCTTCCGCTGCAGCCGCAGCAGCTGGCGGTGTTGCTGGATTCGATTTTGATGTGGACCCGAATGTCGATCCAGAACTTGCTCTTGCTCTGAGAGTTTCTATGGAAGAGGAAAGAGCACGGCAGGAAGCTGCTGCAAAAAAGGCGGCAGAGGAAGCTTCAAAGAAGGAAAACGGAGAGGGCAAATCTTCTCAGGATGCACCTATGACAGACCGTAATCTAGCTTCTGATTCCGATGTTATTAACAAGACTTCTAATTTGACGGTTGGTATTTTTTACTAGATCATCAATTTTTAATGTTTAGTTTGAATATCATATTTTCAAGTCTTGCAGTGTTCCTCCGTCAGTGAATAATGTATTTACCGTTTAAATCTTACCATACTGTTTTGGAAACTTTTATAGGATGAAGAAGACGCTTTACTCAAGCAGGCCCTTGCAATGTCAATGGATGATGACTCTGTTGTCGTTGCACATGACACCGATATGGCAGAAGCAGCAATAGATGACCAAGACTTGGCACTTGGTAAGTTTGTATGTGCAGTTGCGTTTTCCTTGGCTTCAAGATTAAATGAATTTGATGCGTGTGTTAGGATCAGTATAGAGCTTCATCAATCAGTAATACTGATAAATTTTGTTTCTTCTAAATGCAGCTGTTCAAATGTCTGTGCAAGACAGTACATCTAGTGTTCCCTATGAAGAAGACGTGAATAAGCTTTTAACCGACCAATCCTTTGTTTCATCTATACTTTCTTCAGTAAGCTTTTCTGGTGGGATATTTTTATCATTTCATGCTAAATTCACAAAGTTCAACGATCTCTTTCTTCTTTTTTGAATAGCTTCCTGGCGTCGATCCAAATGACCAGTCTGTTAAAGATTTGCTTGCTTCTATGCAAAGCCAGTCTGAGGTCAGTAGTAGTTCATATTTTTTTTCTTTATTTCTTTCATCCCTCTTTTTCAGTAGCAGAACTATTCGGTATCCTGGAGTACCATCTCACTTCAAATTGCAACTGTCTTTAAGGTGTTGCTGAAATGTTTGATTCTTACTACTAAATCAAATGTCTTATTATTTTCCCAGAATGAGAAGAAGAAAGATGCTGATGATGGCGGTTCCAAGGATGCGAAACAGTGATACTTATAGGACTTGGTGATGCATGACAGCCAGTCAGAATTGGTGTGATGTAAACAAATACGTATTACTCCGTAATTGTATTGTACTCATTGAAGATATTTGAACTTTTTTACTTGCATATCCGCAAGTCAGTGTCAGTTGTGAGCTTCACCCATCTAAAGCAAGTCATGCTTTCTGTATGCAACGGATGGGGAGAGAAAACGGGCAAGTACATCGTTCAGGTATTAGAGTTGAAGAAGCAAGCTGAGGTGTTCAGTAATTCATCAAGATCAACATCAACAAACTGTATTAATCAATGGATGTTGTTGTCTGGTTATTGAACTACTGCTGGTACGCAGCTGCTGATTCAAATCACCTAGGCAAACTCAACCTTGTTGATGTCATTAAACATTGCATTCACTAATTCCCCTCTCGAGTTTGCGCATCAATCAAAACAGTGGTCCATCACAAAACATATTACTTATAACCCTTGAATGTGACTATTTGCATTTGGTGACCAGACATGGGGCATTCCAGTGTCCTGTCCGTTGTGTTGTGCCGTGATACATTTGATCTCTTATGTTGGCCACGGGTTTAGAATCCCATTACATATGTCCACTGTGAGCCTGAGAAAATTAGTAAAAGAAAACATCAACTTAAGGATGGTTACCAACTGATAAGTAGCCAGTAGCAGAGCTCCTCGAACTTTAACAGTCAAGTGTTACATATTATATGCATTTTGCAGCTTCTTTGGCATGTAAGAAAAGCAAAGAACAGCCCTCGGTGCATGCCGTCTCATTATGTGCACATCTCCAAATCAGTTTCCTCTTGTAAAAGTAAACTTTTTTTTCGATTTAGTACTAAATAACTCTGCCGGCGTCATCCACTCCCAGTCCTTGATAAGCTTCGAGTCCTTAAACTACCATTCCCCCATTTACTTTTCATCCTGGCATTGGGAAACATTAAAAACTGTCAAATTTCGACTGTGGTATTGTGTGGATAACCCACATAAGGAAGTTTTCGTAACTGATAATGCGACGAATGTGACAGTTTAACATGATTGGGGGTGGCAGATCTTTAGAATCCATCCTCCGTTGTCTTTCTCTCTAGTCATGATTCTAGGTGAATGAGAAACACACATCTATTTCTTATACGTGTGTTTCAAAGAGGACCCAAGAGCCGTCCATTTTTTTGTTAAAGCCTCAAAGATATCAATCAATTTGCTTAAATTTAAAAGATCCTGTTTCTTATGTTTAAACAACTTAGCACACTCTTTATCTAATCATGATTTGAGATTAAATGAACCAAAAGCTCAACTTATCGTGTCATATCCCTAACCAGTACTACACGACCCTATGATGGGTAACATCGAGCATTCTGATGACTGAATACAATAAAGAAGCTTCATGTAAAACATTGGTTATCAATTCCGGAAACTAAAGACTATATGTGTGAACCTGATTAGCAGTAGCATTAAGGTCTGTTGTCTGCCACGCATTTTGTGTGATTATCAATGGCCTGAAATCAGCTCACAATTTTGTGGTACCTGGACCACCAAATGAAAATGGGCAGCAACTAGTCGACACTCGGCACTTAGAATCAAATTCTGAAAAGATTTACCAAGAATGGAGAGGTCTTTTTCAAATGAGGGCTGCCTTCAGACAGTGGGTAATGAGTCATTCAGTGGAATAAGAAAATCACATGGTACGGACATTACAGTTGTTCTCTTTCCCAAGCCCCAGAAACATGCTTACTTGATAGTCATTTAAGCAGATAATGAGATATAGAGAAGAGGGAAGGATCAGTAAGATTCAAACACTTACCATCCTCTATAAGGTCATCAGCACTCATGAGAAGAGTACTCGACCGAATATCGGGCTCCGCCCCATCTTCATCTAGCATGAGTCCACAAAACAGAAGAATCTTCCGTGGGGATGTTGAGAGAGATGAGTTGCAGTCTGCAAGTAGCCACTGTCTGTCATCTTACTACAGTGTCTTTGTTGCTCGTCTTGCAATCATGGTCAGTTCATATTCTCTTTCAGTATATCACCTGCCAGTCAAAGAACAATACTATTGTCAGTCAAAAAGTTTGCAGTTCATGAATAGAACACTTCATAAATTCTATGCAGGCCATGCTTACTATCCTAATAGGGCTGCTGACCGGACTGTCATGGCATTTCACTAGGACTTATACCACAAGATCAATAAACAGTTTGGCATATGGTCTTCGGCATGAACTGCTACAAAGACCTGTTTTAAAGATGTGGAGCGTCTTGAATTCCACGGTTGATATAACAACGGCCCAGGTTAAGCTGTCTGAAATTGTTATCAGAAAATACTACAAGGCGTCTACACTGGCAGAACAAGTAGAGGTTAGATAACACAGTACATAGCCATTTTTTTTATTTTAAAAAAAAGGAATTCCCTAATTTCACGATTACATGCTGCAGATGTACGAGGCAATGCGAGATGTTACATGGGCACTGTTTTCCAGCCGTAAAGCTCTCAATGCAATAACAATAAATTATAAAAACGGCTTTGTTCAGGCTTTCCATAGGGATCATAGAAGGAAAAGTACCTTCTACATTTACTCTGATCTCATGAATTACTCCATCAGCGGAACTTATAATGAAGAACTGCTTCTGTCTCACAAAGGATGGAGTGATCAAGATATACACAGTAACATTTCCGCCAAATGGTATAGAGTCCCAGTAGACCCTGCCACTGGAGAAAAAACAGGGAAACCCGTCTTGATTCCCCCAGATGATCTTATTAGTATCGCCGGCATTTCACAAGTGCCTGATGGAGTGGCCTCATGGCATGTGACAGTGAACAAGTTTATAGACTCACCTTTGCTTTCAGCAGCATTGCCGGTTTGGGATCCTACTAAAGAAAACATTGTGGCTGTAGTTGGTGTCACAACAGCACTCTCCAGCGTGGGCCAACTGATGAGAGAGATTGTAGAGTTTCATAGCGGACATATCTATCTGACCTCTCAAAATGGTTACTTGCTCGCGACTTCAACAAATGCTTCCTTATTAACGAACTCAACAGGGAAGCCTACCCTTGTAATGGCAGCTAACTCTGAAAATCAGATGATACAACAAGGAGCCGAGTGGTTAAGAAAAACACAAGGAGATAATTTTCTGTCAAATCATGAGGTTCATATTGAGAATGCCAAGCTGGGACATCAAGAGTACTATATTGATTCCTTCTTTTTAAACCTAACAAAACTTCCTATGGTAATACATTTACCTGCTTCTGGTTCAAATTACCTAGACGACAAATACCTGCACTCTTTCATGAATTCTGGGTCTTGCAGGTAGGCGTCATTATACTACCTAGAAGATACATAACAGGCAGGGCAGAGGAAAGAGCTCTAAAAACATTAGTCATACTAATATCTGCATCTCTCGGCATATTAGTGATTGGATGTATTTGTATCTTCATTCTCACAAATGGGGTATCTAAAGAGATGAAACTGAGAGCAGAGTTGATAAGCCACCTTGATGCGAGGCGAAGGGCAGAAGCATCCAACACATACAAAAGCCAGTTTCTAGCAAATATGAGGTCAGGCTACAGCCTGCTATCACACTGTTTTTTGTAATATTTAAGCTTATATATTTGTTTTCTTGTCCTATGGTTGGCAGTCATGAACTACGTACACCTATGGCAGCTGTGATTGGATTGCTGGACATTCTTCTATCAGATGAAAGTCTCACTAAAGAACAGCACGATACAGTTACCCAAATTCGTAAATGTGCAACAGCTCTGCTCAGGCTTCTCAACAATATCTTGGATCTCAGCAAGGTAAGAATACTGCTTCCTTCGCAAGCACCTAAAGAAACATCACAATTTACGCTCATCAAATGCAAATATAGGTTGAATCTGGAAAATTGGTACTAGAGGAAGCAGAATTTGACCTGAGAAAAGACCTTGAAGCTTTAGTTGACATGTTTTCTGTTCAGTGCATTAATCACAATGTAGAGACTATTCTAGATTTGTCAGGTACGTGTGAACCTTTGCTCTTAAAAGTTCATTATATTCAAACAACTGGTTAAGCCTCCATATAGAAAACTACTACAAAAAGACATGACGCCATACGCATTCAAATCACCTAAATGTTCATAATTGTAATCTTGCCATTGCAGATGATATGCCAAGATTGGTTCAAGGTGATTCTGCAAGAATAATTCAAATATTTGCCAATCTGTTAAGCAACTCCATCAAGTTCACGTCATGTGAGTGCTTCTTTGATACTGATGAGTGTTTTATCATGCATTAAACTATTAACTTCATATAAAAGGCTTGCACTGAATTTTAACTTTCAGCGGGGCATATAATTCTCCGAGGATGGTGTGAGAGCTTAAATACCCCTTTCAATCTGAAGGATCCTCGAGCAACCAGAAGGCTTGTGAATCAACAAGGAGACCCTGCAAGAAGTGCCTGCGAGAAAGCTGACAAAATTATTATGCGGTTTGAAGTTGATGACTCTGGATGCGGTAAGAATTTACCACCCTAAGAAACCAAGCACCATATTATTTCTTGACTAACAGTCAGAGCTTTGGTTTTATAGGAATTGATCCAAGCAAATGGGAATCTGTGTTTGACAGTTTTGAGCAAGCTGATGCCTCTACAACTCGGACGTAAGCCCCTACTCTTTGGCAAAGACACATGCATGGACACTGTTAAAAAGACAGTAAAGTTCAAAATATCATATAATCAAAATTCCGAATCATGAATGCAATTCTAAACTCATCCAGTACTTCACCTTTGCTCCCACTTTCAGGCATGGAGGCACAGGTCTAGGTCTATGCATAGTCCGTTCCTTGGTATGTCAAGAAATGTTTTAGATGTAAAATTTTAAGGAAGTGTTGTTGAACAATCCTATATAGCGGGAACCCTTAAAATTTTGTTCTGTCAGGTACAACAAATGGGTGGAGAAATTAAAGTTGTGAAGAAGAACGGGCCAGGGACTCTAATGCAGCTACACTTTCTTCTCAGGACAGCCATTGACAGAGCTGAACAAAATCCTCAGATGACATTTGGAGATGGGAAGTACATAGTACGCACAAAACAAACTTCCCTGAACTATCCTCTACTGTATATGCAGTTGACATATTAACATTCACATTTATAACAGGTCCTATTAGCTCTAAGTGGTGATCTGAGCAGACAGACGATGTCGCGTTGGCTACAAAGAAATGGAATCACTACACTGGAAGCATCAGACTGGAATCAATTAATGGTTCTTCTTTCAGACAATGTTCACTCCATGGGACGAATCACAAGTAGAAAGAACGACGGAGGAAGAGAAGTATCAGGAGTTGGGACAGCTACGATGCTTGGCAGTACTGCCTCTATCTTCATTGTAGTCATTGATATAACTCTTCTAGACTTGAGGACAGATGTATGGAAAGAAAGACTCGATCTTCTTAGCAAATATAGAGACAAGGCAAACTTTGCATGGTTGCTGAACCATGACACATCAAACCTTGTTAAGATAGAACTGCGCAAGCAAGGGCATAGCTTAATGGTCAACAAGCCATTATACCAGGAGAAAATAACTCAGATTTTTGAAGCAGTCTTGAAGAAAAGAGTTTCTGATCCGAATAACAGTGAGAATGATGAAAACACTACAACAATGGAAGAGGGACTGCACCAGAGTTTCGAAATTGAATATGCCCACTCTGATGTTGGAAGCTCGGATGGCTCCGAAAAGTCAGAGCTGGAGACTGTTAACTGTAACGATGGAGGGCAACGATTCAAAATGCTCATAAATAATGAGAACTTTAGATATCCAACTGTCAGGAATCGGTCGGAGGAACTCAGTCCAGTGTCTCTAAAAGAGGGAACCAAGACTACAGATGATGGTAATGAAGGCATTGAAATGGAAAGTACTTTAGTCAACAAGCAGAAACCACTGGAAGGTTTGCAAATAATGCTTGCCGAAGACACAATTGTACTTCAGAGAGTAGCAACCATAATGCTAGAAAAAATGGGAGCCACAGTTAATGTGGTGGAGGATGGATTGCAGGCAGTAAATGCTTTCAAAAGTGCAAGAGAGTTCCCAGCGCAAGAAAGCGGCATGGAAAGGAATCGGACAAATATGTTAAGTATGCCGCCATATGATTTGATCCTCATGGACTGCCAAGTAAGACCCACTTCATAAATCTTAACTGACTTATATGTTCAATAATCTGAAATCCCTTTCTTGTTAACAGAGGCTCGAAATTTTTTTATGAGTCACCAGAAATTTTTAATTGTTTATTATTTCATAATGAACCAGATGCCAAAAATGGACGGATATGAAGCAACGAAAGCAATCAGGGAGTCAGAAATAAAAACAGGTAAGCACATACCAATTGTTGCTCTAACAGCCCACGCGATGTCATCAGATCAAGCGAAGTGCTTGGATGTTGGAATGGATGCATACTTAACGAAGCCAATAGACTGCAAGCTGATGGTCTCGACCATACTCTCTTTGACCAAGAACACAAGCACCAAACCCACCACGTCCATCTGACATCAGAAATAAAAATAATCAGCAAGCTTACGGTTACAATTCAACAGCACCGCACGACCCAGCAATTGTACAGCAGAATGAGAAGTTAATAAATAAAATCACCCATCTTAGTGCACTATTTTTGTTATACGGATCCAAGTTTTGTGAAAGATCGAATAGACGACTCTCCCTTATCGTCTCTTAATGAACTACATTGTTTCATATCAGCAAAACCAAGAATCAGGTGCATAATAGGTTAAAAAGATCGCACATCATGCACACACAAGTTTAAGACCCCAGGCTATTTCCCAAGAAATACATAAAAAAAAAACATAACAAAATACGCTGGAAACTGAAACGAAGAGAAACGCATTCAGGTTGTTTTTTTCAGTCATTTCCACAAACAGATGGCGTGCATTCGTTCTTTTGAAAGGCCGACAAAGGCTTAATGGTAATGACCACACACACCAATATTCATTCGTACAACTGCAACTCAAAACTAAATCATATGCATGCGCACATGAATACTACATGTGTTCAGAATTTCTCAAACCTCAATCATATTGTCATGATGGATGCTTTCCCCTTTACATCAGAATATTCAGTAATCCAGATTCCAAACAACGAGGGGGGCATGACTCATGACACGTTGAAATTAGGTGGTCCTCTGAACTCGGCGGTTCAGATCGGTTCATTTTAGTAACGTTCCATTGATGTAGTTGGATCGATATTAGAGCATCAGCATCCACAATGCGGTATTTTTTGTGAAGCAGCAATTCCGAGTCGTTGTAAAGCCAAATTATCGTTGCTAATCCCAGAAGGCCGGTACTGTTAAGGGAAATCGAGTACTGAGGCTTTTTTTTTCTCTTTCTTTTTAATAATATATCTACTATAATAATAAAATACAATCCTCAACACACAAACACCAACGAAAAAATTCATTGCTAAAGCCATGATTTTTGTCTCTATAGGATAATAAAACAAAATAAGAATAAAGACAAAATAAAATAAAATCTGATAAAAATATCTCTCTCCATACTTTTATTTACATCACATGCCATCCACACGTATTTATTCCTATTATTTCGTATTTGACTGTATTTATTTGTATATGAATTTATTTAAATATATGTGACTGTATATTTAACTGTATTTAACCGAGTATTTGACCAATTTTTTTACATATAGATTTCTCATTCGGGATGACGGGTTGTCACAAAATTAAAAATAATA
>JAWWMW010001909.1:554520-570918 GCA_035048345.1 Echeveria elegans
ATCAAAGAATCAAACAAACAAACATGTAAATTAAGTAAGCATACAGTATGTTCATAACAAATATGAAGTAATTAATGGAATTAATGTAAGTCACATCATTTAATATGGCGGTGAGAAAAAACCGTCCTTTGTAGTTAAATGATGTTATACATTGAAAATAAAATACGGTGTTAATCACATCGTTTTACTATAGGGGATGATCTGACAATATAGTAATTCGATATTATACACGAACAGAAATATAAAAATTAAAGTTTAAGTAACTACTTACTCAGTTGGACACAGAGTCGTGCTGATAACGTGTTGTAAATACCTTAATAAAACTTGAAAATTTCTAGGGACTCGTTGGGACTCAAAATATATTGAAATATATACAGAAAATTAGAGAGAAGGAGGAGAGGAGGAGTTGAGGGATATATTTCCTTCACCCGAGCACCTCTATTTATACAGCAACGAAGTAGTATTTTTCTTTAGTGTGGGCCCCACATATGGGATCCGCGCAAATTAATTCTCACATATAATGTGCGGCTCATTTATAACATTTTGCACATTCTTGCACACTTTAAATTTATTATTTATTTTATAACCTTTTACTATTAGCAAATAAATAAGATCGGCAGGATTCTAAAACAAAGTCACTACGCATCATGCAAGTAATAAATTATAAAACACAACAAAAGAAATATAAAGAAGAAGGGAGAATAGTTTCTTCTCATGAAGTTTAATCCATAGTCTGTCTTCTTCGATTTCATGTGTTTGTTCCTTTGGAGCGTCGTCTCGTCTATCCTGCCTCGTAAAAAATTAGAGTTTCTCTTATGTAGTTTTGAATGGCTAATAGGTCCGAAAGCCCTAAAGCTCGTAAAAAGGCCCTAGGCTCGGCCCATCTCAAAAGTATGTACGACCCGAGGTTCGAAAGTCCGAAATTGGGCTCGGTCTTAGATAAGCAAGCCATCTGTGCTGATAAAGCCCATAGCATATTAGCATGCGTTGGTGCGTATTTCGCAATGCTTATATTTTAGTTCTAAGTTAAACATTTCAAATTAAAATCGATCTTAATTGACCAAGCGATGTAAGTAGGGGTTAATCCAACAGGGAATTACGAAAGTATTCTTTTCGAACCGAAAAGTAAAAAGAGATCGAGGGTTGTAAGTTGGTTTGTAAAAAGAAGAATGAAGAGATATCCCTTGCTATAGTCAGTTTATCATCGACACTAATTAATTCTATGATTTAAGTTTCACGCAATTACTCCCGTTAAGGTATCTAACCGTACGCACTGATAGTCGGTACAACTCCTGTGTTATTAATTAATTCGGGTTAGTCGAAATATATATGAATCCCGTTAAAGTAGCACATATCTAATCTAGTGTCACTCCTGATCGTCTCTTTTCAGTTGTTCGATCAGTTTGACCATAGAAATCGAGTTAGTGTACTGAGTTTTCCCGTTAAAGCTTTCCTTAATAAAGCAACGTCGAGATCATGAAATAAAGAACATAATTGCTAATAATAAATTTTTTTATAAATGAAGTGAAACATGACTATTACAAGTTCATGCTCTTAGCCGATACAAGAGAACTGGCTAGACATTCTCGCGTAATTCATCATCATAGAAATAATAAAATCAATACAAGAGAAGATAACAAGAGAAAAGACGGAAAGACGGAAAGAATGGTCGGTCTTGGTCGGACTCGGCAGTGCTCCTCTTCCGTACTCCGACGTATGTTGAGTTTTTTGTGTGTGAGAAGGCGTGTGAAGAATGCAGAATGGGTGTTAGATGGATGCTTGAATGCACGCCCTAGCACTCTATTTATAGTCTAAGACCTTGTAGATAATCCTTCTTTCTTTAACAACCTTTCGATAAGAATTTGAATTATTGTTGATATCTTTTTGTGCTAATCGTCTTGATCTTCAGGGAATTCAAATTATAGTTAGAATTATTCATCCTTATCAAGAACTTGGCATTCGATTGCTTTCTCGAATGCTGACGTCATCACACTGGCACGTAACAAAACTAATCGCAAAACAATAAGAAAACGCGAAAGAACAAATTGTCGGCTCCAATTGCACACAACGCAAATATTGGCTAAGAATACAAATATTGAACTTCATCTCAAAAACTGAACAAAATCGGAAACAGACAAACAGTGTCTCGAATTAAATAATTTTTAGTGTCGTATTCAAAAACTACGACAAACCTTTCCTGATATTCAATTCGACAATGTTACTCTTATTATTAATTATCGGTCATTAATTTGTTAAAAATGAATCTAAAGTCGTAGATGAAATTGGAAACGGATTAATTAGTTCTTAAAGCCTTTCTCCTTCTGTCATAATCAGATATCTATACCCGTTTAAATAACAATCATAAATATAAATATGATTAAAATTATTTCACGTAAAAAAAAGAAAAAGGAAAACCAAAAGTCAAGCCACAAGTTAAAGACTTCATTCGTTCATAATAAAAAAACAGCATAACAAGGAGGCAAATACGGTTTACAACATTTCATCATGTTTATTTGAGAACTGCAGTGTATGTATAATGGTGTGTTATCATCATCGTAGCAAATGGGGGAGATTCATCACTTGCCTCGGTATTTGAGGGCTTCAAAGCGCGCAGCGAGCGAATCATAATCAGGCAGATTCGGGTGAGTGCGAGGACCCGAGTTGTCATGCTTTGGTTGAGAAGAGGGTGGTGTTGATGGTGCAGAGTCAAAGTTGCTACCATACGGACGCTGATATTCCTCCTGTGATTCTTCATCAGAACCAGAGTCGTCAAACTTGATATCTGAATATGCAGGAGGGTTATTGTAGCTGTGTCTCCTGCTTACCTTCCTCTCATCAAGTCTGTTTGGTGACTTGGCATCTTCTTCTCTGAGCGTGAAAGGAGACTGGTGATTACTTCCAAAGTTCTGTGACTGAAACGTGTTCCGTGGGAGATGGGATAGCACGTCAGTCTTTGAAAAGTTCACATTGGAAGTATTGTGAAAGATGTGCCGTCTATTCACATGTTTTGGCTCTTTGTTGTTTGCTAGATATGCAGCGGCTTCCGCGGCAGCTATTGCTTTTTGGGCAGCCTCTGCTGCAGCTTCAGCAGCAGCTTCTGTGTTACCATATTGGGTATAAGCGTTCTGTCTGCCAATGCCTCCATCAACCAATGGCCTAGAAACGAGTGAACAGAAGATATTCAAAACGTTAAACAAATTAGCAAACGAAAACTCTACCGAGTAACAAGTGAAAAGTCTACATTGTAGTGTTATATTTGGTTGGAAAAGGCTGCGCGTCCTTTGGTTTCACTGGCACACTCGAAGCGCTGACAAATGTATTAGATCCTTGCTGCATACACAAAGTAAAGGTAAAGAAAATTCAAGTAGAGCAATTGTGAACATAATTAACTCAGCCCAAAACTAGTGCAGGAGCGGACAACTGTTAGACTGCATACAATTAACTCCTCATGCTGAAGGAATTCCATTTCAGATTCCGAATAATCCCACGCAACCTGATGCTCTTTGGCTATCTCTTTCATGATCTTCAATTTCATCTCACCGGATGGGGGCCTAACAGATAGCTTATCGATCAACTGGAAATAAGCCATCCAAACAATCAACTCTAAACCATTTTCACATAAATTGTATCAAACCACATACTCAAGAACTATATTAGGCAAACAATCTGTGTGCATCGGAGGACCAAAGGGCTTACAATCCGGTTGACACCACAGGTAGGCCGCAAATCAGTGGCAGCAGAAACAAAGTCTTTGCCATACTTCTTCTCAAAAATACCCCTGATAGCCTGAAGTTCAGGAATGTCCGAGCATCTCGGAGCAGCAAATATAAGACTTGATATCCCTTCTTTCAAATCAGCAGGACAATGCCTGAAAACAATTGCATTGCAAACCATTTACTCACTCATCATACCTCATAATTGTAATGGAAAAATAATAATCAGAAACTGGCAAGTGCAGCAGCTGCAATTTACAGTTTGACATACCTGGTTTTGGAGATGATGGACATCCTGGCCACTACAAGCTCGCAAAAGAGCTCAAGTATCTCATTAGCGGCCATGATATTCTGTTCCCTGATCACATGCTCAACCTGATATCACAAAACTCTAAAACACAAAGTCTAAATGTCTAATAAACCAGCGATTAAACTCTAAATCCCAAAATGGGAAGGAAAAGCACATACACGGATGCGAGCAGTGGCATCCTGACCAGACTGGAGAAGCAATGCGATGTCGCGCCTCATCTGCCTCACCACAGCCTGTCTTTTGTTCCTCAGTAGCTTTATCCTCGCCACGGTCATCTTGGCCATCGTCTTACTGCATCAAAATTCAATCAATTTAAGACCTAGAGTTTGGAAAGAAGAAGAAAAACACAACCTTGATGTGAAAATTGGTGTTACCATTTGGAGGAGTTGAAACCCATGCCGAATATGGAGAGCAGCTTCATCGCTCCCTTCCACTTCGATTTCGCAGACGCAGCTGAGAACTCAGCGACCATCAGTGCATTTCTGGGTTTGGTCGGGTCCGGAGTTGGAAAGATTGGATTTTGAGGGGTTTTGTGGGGGGAGGCGAATGGTGAAGCGCAACGGTTCGGTTGCGGCAGAGGAAGGATTGAAATAATGAATGAAATCTTGACTTCTTTTTTTTAGAAAAGTATCGGACGGTCTGGATTCGATCTGGTAACCGACACTGTCTGATCCAGTGGAGATGTAAAATATAGCCGTTGGCGGAATGCGGCCGGGGACAGTGTGGCAGAAAACAGCATCCTATGTTTTTGTTGTTGCTGCCCCAAATCTCTAATTCTCTTCTTTTTTTGTTGTTCCTATCTTGGAAAAAGTAAATAGAGGGGGAAAAGTGTTTTTTTAGGACTGGATTAAGAAATCATTAGTAAAATGGATGAAAGTTAACCCATTTCAGACTCTAGTTTTTTTGTGTGTGTGATACAGACAGGGTATAAAATCCAATTGATACAAGAGATGAGGACTTCAAGAAGCTCGATTTGAAAGGAAGTTTGTCCGAGGATTACTATCTAGCCTGGACCAGTTCCACTGGTTTGAATAAGCATTCTTGGCCATTGTGTTCTGCAAGTCCATTCGCCTCTCTCCATATTAGTTTAACACACCAGTTCGGATGATCCATTAAATGCGCAATGCATGAACAAACGCAAGAAAGACGCATTGGTTGAAGTTGTGATGTACATGTTAACCATATTCTGCTAACTGACTTCACTCTGTTTTGAAGATAACTGCATCGAGCTTCATTTCAGTAGCTAGAGTCATTCCAAGAAATAAGGATGCACCCTCCATAGAAAGCACATTTTCACCATGAGTCTCTCACTGCCATTTCAGCCCCCTCCGAGTCTCTAACTATGATGGCTGCTACGCCTTCAGACTTGGAATTGATACCATTGGAAGCATCGCAGTCTACTTTATATGAACCAGCTGAAGGGGGCTATCCAACTGTCTCGAGTCAGAAAACAGGCGGCCGTGTACAAAGAAGAAGTATTAGCATATTGTTTATCAAGTGGCATAATTTTCATGTATGCGTTATCAGATTATCTAGCCTCCTCAGTTCAGATCCATGCCAAACAGAATTTCTATGGTACCAAATAGACCAAATTATACTGAACATCAGTCTAAACTGCATTGGTTCAAAATGACCCCAACAATAGAACATCCAGTCAGTGACAACAGAAAATTGATCAAGATTAAAATGCCTAGTTAACGGAACCTTGCACTAGATAGCTTTAGACCACCATCAGTATAAACAGAATGCTAGGTCGTGGCTCATGTGAAACCGATCCTCGTTGTTAGAACCAGAAGTAACTGATGAATAAGTAGGGTTTGTTACAGCTCTTATGAATACAAATACTGTTCAGTAATTTACTCAGTACAACACTCTTCCATCCAAGAAAAGGAGCAGGCTTACGATTCATCCAGGTGCTAAGGATATTATAGCAATGAGCAGGCTGCTGTAGTGCTCCATCAATGGAGGATGACAATACATATCTTTCAAAACAAGAATACAAGGAATTTGATCCAAAACTGAATTCCTTTGATGCTTAAACGAACATTTTTTGTTTGGATTTTTCTTTATTTAGGCAGTCCGGAAATTGCAGAAATCAATATGCAGGGCGCAAAGATTGAAGTGCTGGTAGCACCAGGTGTAGATAGTTGAAGGTGTGCCAAATACTTACTCTCAGTCCAGTGCAGCTATAACAGCGTCCACGACTTCTTGGGTAATACTGACTCCTCCAAGATCTTTGGTCCTGTATTTACCATCAGATATAACTTTCTTCACAGCAGTTTCTAGGCGGTCAGCAAATGAAGGGAACTGTAGATGTCTAAGCATCATTGCAGATGAGAGAAGCAATGCAACCGGATTCGCTTCATTGCGTTCCAGTTGAGTATCATTTCCAACATTACCAGCAGAAGCTCCTTGCTCAAATACAGCAAATTCAGCCCCAACGTTGCCTGGAAACAAATCCGAATCATTATATAACTTCTACAAGCTGCAATGATTTTGCAATACAACACATACGGGTTCAGCTTAAGCAGTTGGTGAAGCCCTCATAAACCTTGTCTAAGTGTTTAGGTTTTCTCTTGAGGTTTGGGTGTGAGTAATAAATTATTATTTTCATGAATGAGGTTGCATATGTTATGAGTGTTGTTTATCTTGGGAGTTCGGTCTTCGGTGTACATGATAAAAATGAATATGTATATATTTTTGACTGAAATGAGCTAGCATGTCATGGATTAATAAATGACCAGAAGCATATTATCGCTACTATTTCCCTCCTAAATGTACCTATGCCTTCTCCTTACTTAGTTTACAATAAGCAACTGACAGGCTGTTCCTTCTCAGTACTTTAAACTGCTCTGGAAGGGTTGAACAAATTATATACTGCCATCCAACTATTCTTTGACAGTGGACACATGATTCAGTTTAAAGTACGAGCATAAGTACTCCTAACTTCATATAACATTCAATCAGTATGCCACTACTGTTATTTAGAAGCCTAAGTATTCCTAACTTCATATAAAGAAATCAAACACACTTTCAAAATCAACAGTGTATATTCAAGGGGATCAACAAATTACCTCCTGGCATAACTCCTGTACCTCCTGCAATGCCAGCAGCTATATTTGAAACAAGATTTCCGTACAGATTGGGTGTGACCTGTACCCAAAGGCCATTTGATTAGGTGATAAACTATACGAGCTTGAAGGATATGACAAACGATACGACCTTAACAGCATACTGGGTTCACCAGCTTAACATCCGAGTGCTGGTTTTAATAAACCATCTAGCTTACTAGAGACAACATCAGGAATGTTTAACATATACAACCAGGTGATGAAGATATTTGACCTTTCAACAAATTCATATTTGTTTGTTTTTTACTCAGTTTACACTCTACAACTCAGTCATCATCCCTGTATTATTTGCAACTCATAGACATACTAGTTTATAGGATTTCATGATATAATATTAAGTTTCTATTTTCTAACACAAATGAACTAGCTCTAACTAAGAGCCTCACACAACCAAAAACAAAACAAAAAACTGACCTTGACTTATAAAGACTATATTGAAGAGTGTACTTTGCATCAAATGAGGTCAACGCAAGCAACTTATCTGAATTGTATGGAATGAGAAGGCAAAATGAGATGGAGAAAGCATACCATGACATCAAACTGCTCAGGCCTTGAAACAAGCTGCATACATGTGTTATCCACAATCATCTCATTGTACTTAATCCCTGGATACTTGGTGGAAACCTCCCTGCACGATTCTAAGAACAGTCCATCTGCAAGCTTCATGATGTTTGCTTTGTGCACAGCGGTAACCATCTTTCGGTTGTTCAAGTAAGCATACTCAAATGCATACTTAGCAATACGCTCTGAACAGAACTTGGTAATCACCTATCAAAACTAGCACTATCAACAACCACACAATCTCAAAACTACCTACAACCAGTACTTAAAATTTTAATCAGCTACATACCTTGAGACTCTCTACAACACCAGGAACAACCTCATGCTCCAACCCAGCATACTCTCCTTCAGTATTTTCCCTAATAACAACAATATCAACATTCTCATGCCTAGTGACCAATCCAGGCAGATTGAAACAGTTGACCAGAGACGCAAACATATCAAGCTCCTTCCTCAACTGCAAACTCAACGAACTAACACCACCACCCATCGGAGTCGCTAATCCACCTTTCAAGCACACTTTATTCCTCTGAATCGACTCGATCACCTCTGTCGGCACTTTCTTCATATCTCCATGAACTTCATACTTCTCGAAGTAGATCGGCGCGTGCATCGCATCCATCACCTGCTCCACCGCTCCAGTCACTAACGGACCGATCCCATCACCAGGAATCAGCGTCACAGTCCTCGGCGCCCCGTCGCCTGGCCGAGGCATGTACGTGATTGATCTTCGGCTTCCGCCAGGGAATTGTGGCTCCGATGCAGAGAGAAGCTTCTTCAGCACCGGGATGCTACGCCTGGCCATCGGATTCTTCGATCTGAAACGAGCAGTCCGGTGGCGAAAAGCGAGAGAGAGAGACTTTTTCGCAAGTTGACTAAGCGGAGAATGTGTCCCGAGGGAATGGACGATGTGCTGTAAATGGAAGCTGACACGCGGCTGTCATTTAGTGGCTAGAAGAGGTCAACTTCGGCGGGTCTGTTCTAATTGACTTTTTTGAGATATTATCTTTGGAAAAGAGAATCGAAATCGGAGCGGAACGAACCAGGTTCAATTGCATTTAGACCAATTTGGACCGGAAACACGGGAGCAAACGGAACTCTTATACTTACAAGCACGAAACGACGCCGTTAAGAGTGTCAAAGGGGACGACGGATGGGTCAGCGCGAAGAATAACGAAACAAAAATACAAATTCCCGCCAAAAATTGCGGATTTGAAATTGGTCTATTAATCAAAATTTTCAGTTTGGTTTAGTTTTCACGCATCAGTATAAATATAAAATCCTCCCCTCTCTCTCTCTCCATCTCTCATCCAACTTCCATATCGCCCACACGCAAAATCCACAGGTAAAACTCCCTCTGCTTCTCGACTATTCTCGTCAACTTGCGGACGATTCTCACTAGTTTCGATCGATTCAATTGCAGATTTCGAAATGAAGGGAGGCAAATCCAAGGCCGACTCCAAGCCGTCCGACGCCAGGTAATTTTTCCACTACTTTTCAGATCTCTCGTTAATTTGTTCGAATACTAGCGTGTTGAGTTGTGAAGATTTTGATAGTGAAATGATTCCGTATATCTATTTGATGATAATTATGACTCGATTTTGTGTGATGTGAAATGAATGATAATTTGTGTGGTATATGACAGTTGAGTTAGATATGCTTTAAGTTAGTGCGTTGTGATTATGTTTGGTAATTTCTGAGGGAAGTATGGAAGACCGGTTTTCAGTTTAATTGTGAAATTATTGAGATCTAAAAAATTCAGTGAAGTTCAACTTCTGGATACCAACTGATTATCAAAATAGTGTAGTTAACTATTTGGCCCTTTGGTTTTGTGTGAAACAGATTATGTTGCTCAAAATTTCCTTATGAGCGTTTTTTGAGTGTTGTTTAATAACCTGGTTTCATGCAAGTGCTTTTTACAATCATACATGCAACTGAGTTTCTGATTTCTTTATGTGCAATTTTTGTAACTAGCGAGGTGCAAGTGGTCTTTGATGACCTTGTTTCTTGTAATGCTTCTTTTATGACCATAGTGCAACTGAGCCTCCTTTCCTAAGTTTAAGCTGTGCAATTGAACTGAGGATTTATGCGTTCATCATGATTATGAATACTTCTCTTAGGCTCAAGGCAAAGAAAGTAAGCAAGGCAGCCAAGAAAGCGGCAAAGGATCCCAATAAGCCAAAGAGACCTGCCAGTGCCTTCTTTGTTTTCATGTTGGTTACTCTGACTTTTATGTCAATTTTCTTGGTATTCTGAGTGTTGATTTTTTGTTCTGATGGTACAGGGAGGACTTTAGGAAGCAATTCAAAGAAGAAAATCCAAACAACAAATCTGTTGCTGCTGTAAGTACTTTTGTTTCAGTGCTTTGTTATGGCAGAAGCAGAAGAGTTCCTTTTCATCGAAGTGCATTTTGCATTTGGGTATATGATTTTGTAGGTTGGTAAAGCTGGTGGTGAGAAGTGGAAATCTCTGTCAGATGCTGTGAGTTTAATGTCGTGTCTACTATATATGAAACCAGTGGTTGTATAATGCTGTTGGATGAATTTTTGTTAGCTCATATTTTCCTACGGTATTAACAGGAAAAAGCTCCTTATGTTGCCAAGGCCGAGAAGAGGAAGACTCAATATGACAAGGATTTGAAGGCATATGAGAAGAAGCAGGTAAATGTTATAGAAACCTGCTAACTTGTTCTTGAAACCTCACTCTAACAATATTTAAGCAAATGCAGGCTGGCGGATCAGGTGCTGATGACGACGAGTCAGACAAGTCAAAATCTGAAATACATGATGAGGATGATGACCAGAGTGGAGAGGTTATCATCTAGCCTTCCAGTGCGTGTAGTGTGTGATTTGTCTGGTATGTATACTAGTCATCTAAAGTGTTATCATCTCCACTTGCAGGATGAAGAAGATGATGAGTAGATGGCAAGCAGTAATACATGCAGTCGAATGGAGGGAAAATCTGAGTAACCTCCTAGCAATCTAACTGCATTTAGCATCAGCTACTTGAAATATATAGCAGTACTGTAGTTGTTCCAAACATCCAAATCTAGTTTTGTTGTATTTGTTAAACTGATCGGAATTCTTATCAAACTATGATTATCCTCCTTCAATCAAAATTTACTGATTAACGAATTACATGCTGCATATCTTGCAACTAGAACATATTAGTGAAGAAATAAATTATGCCCGGTTGAGTAATCTCTCGTAAGCAAAATCATTACAAACACAAGCCACGCCCAGACCCATAGAAGGTCAAAACTCAGAACTCTTGCTCATCAATCAACAAAATATGCAAAAGATAATAAGTCGCTGGGGTACCTATAACACTCATGGGGCAATCGTAGGCTGCGCTGTTATTGCTTAATGCTTACCTCATGATACAGTTATTTAAAGCAAAATTAAAATAGTACGGAGTATTAATTTAAAATTTCTGTGAGACTTTTTAAAGGTTAAAATTGGATAAGATTGTCAATCATAAATTGGATGCCTCAACATATTCAAAATCTTTATTTTAAGTAAAGACCTTATAATATGTTTCATAAGATAATATTCAGCTGACCACAAAAAGAAAATGCAAACTGAAACAACCGACAGTGAATACTGTTTTACAACATTGCACAAAGATGTTCTTAGATAATGATGACAATAGTGCTCATGAGTAATTGTCAATTAGGGACTTTCTCATATCCTCAACACTTGGCTGGGCTTCGCGAAGTTTGAAAACACTCTCAATCACAGAGAGCTCTGTGGCAGTGGTATCGGATCCACAGAAGGCTGTCCAGTCGTTCACTGTCATTCCAGCTGCTATCACGTCGCTACCACGGTTGACTGTGCCTGCGACAAGAGGAACTTGGAGGAGGGTAGAAAGTTCATCCAGGTCTTCAATTGAAGTGTGAGGGTGTACCTGAGTAGGCAAATTATACAAATAAAAAGAATATTATACGAAGTTACGCGCAGGCTAATGTAGACAAACGAATATTCTTACCAAACCACCACGGTTGGTGAAAGTGCAATAGCTACCCACTAGAATATTGCCAGCAATTGTCTGCCTGAAAACTTCTACCCCAAGCACATCAGCAATGATTTCTTCAGTTTCCTAGAATATAGAAGTAAGAAGATCATAGGTTAGTTGTGCAAACGTTCAATGATCATCAAAGTCTACTGAAAACCATCAACCATGTATATAAGACATATTTGAGGACATACCCTATCAAGGTCAGTGTGGGCTAGCGCCACGTGATCATTACAAGCAATGCAGTTTCCAAGAGCAGACAGCCTTTCTTCAATTCTTTGGACCACAACACTGTCAGGAAGACTGTTGCGCAGATGTTGGAGTTCTATAACAAAATGCTAGAAAGTCAGGCACAGTAACATAATAATATGAATGGAGGCCCAAAATTCATGCATGTCGTACGGAACTTCATACATGGTGAGAAAAGGATGACGAATGATAGCTCTCCCCTTGTCACCGATGCTAATCAATCAAATACTTAAAATGTCTTGTTCCTAACCCCCTTAAGGATTTCTACAACCTATATCAGTTCACTTAACATAATTTACTCATGTCGCTAATACATGCAGGTTGCACAACTGCTTAATTTTATTGCTTTATAAAAATAGGGAAGAGACATTGCAACTTGGATCTTACACGGAGTAGTTATGCACCGTGACATAAATTTCACGAACAAATAAAAACTGGCTTTTCAGTGCAACCCAACCAGTTGCTTTATCAAAGGTAATTAAGAAAAAAGCTTTCCAAATGTAAAACAGAAAAAGGGAATTTGAAATTCAATATGGAATCAAACTACATAAATACAGAAGGGGCAAGTAAAAGCAAAATCACCTTGATCAGTAGTGGTGTGAGGTAAGAGCAGCCCGTTTTTGTTACCTAAAAAATCAAAAAGTTAATGTTAACGAACCAAGCCAAAAAAAACATACTTCTACTTCAGAGTAGCAATAAGGATCATATTTCGCAAACAACATCCTTACCAGCGCACAGACGTCCAATGATCCTATTACCCGCAATAGAAGTCTTCACCACAGGAATAACATCAGCCAAATCAGACTCAAAAGTACTGCAAAATCGCACCGGCACAACGACTAAAAAACCACCAATCAACAAAGTCAACTCGCTTACACTTGTACATGAATGCACATAGAACAACCCCAATACCTATAGAAATTCTCAGACCCTCCAATCGCTACCAGGCAGTAGGCATTGGTGAGCTTAGAGAACACCCCGATCTCACAAGAGTTTTCAAACTGAAGCCCTGACAGAACCAACAATTCTTTCTTCATTTTCATTGCTCCAAAAAGCAAGCAGGATTACCAAAAACAAAATCACCATAATTTTAATTTTTAAAAAAAAAAAAAGAAAATGAAACTTACTTGTTGCCATTCTGACACGGAAACAGGTCTATCTGGAAAAGAAAAAAAGAAGAAGATCAAAGCAAACTCAGGCCTCAGCTACTCAGATTACAAAAAAAACCATTTTATAAAAAGCATCTGCGTTTCAAAGAATTAGGTAACCATAGCGTCGGCGATTCCACATATGAAGAAAAAAACGAAATCTGAGAAATCGTACCTGAAGGAGTGGCTGAAATCGAGTCGAGGAAAAAAAGGAGAGACTGGGACTGCTTAAGAGGTTGGATTGTCGATTTCTAGGGTTTTACGTCTTGTAGCGAAGTTTGACGACGACGACGACTCCAATACGGCATCGTTGCAGCCTTCTGACAGTTGTCATCATTCGCGTGACAGGGCTTTGAAATTGGGTCGATAATGGGCCTGGAGATCGGGTCGGTCGCGGATGAGTTGTCTAGTTCTAGTCTTTCTGAGCACAAGACCCTAGTGTTTCTGCAGTCAGCGACAGAAGGAGAGAATGAGTGTTCAGTGAAGAATGGATTTCGTTTTCGAACCCGTCGAGCGGTGGATCATCATCCGGAATGTTTGGCCGTCGATTTCATGGGGACAGATGAAGACGCTGCTCGCTCAAGCTCACGCCGAGGAGTGGTTTGCTTTCGCAAATTTTAGATCGAATAGCATCACTTGGTGTGGTTGGTAGAATCTGTTCGTTTCCGATGAATAGTGAATTTTGGAATTTGGCCTATTTAGCGTTTTTGGTGAATAAAAGTGTATGTATCTCCTGTCCTTGATTTTGTAACATTTTAGTTTCACGTAGCTTAAATACTACTCCCTCCGTCCTGAAATAATCTTTCTGTTTGGATTGATGGCACGGTAATTAAGGAATAACGAGAGTGTGAGAGTAAAAATAAAATAAAAATAAGTAAGAGAAAAATAAAGTAGAAAAGAGAGTGTATTGTGAGAGTGAATTAATTGTCATAAAAAGAAATATGAATAACTTTAGGGGACACCCGAATAGAAAAGTAGGAAAAACAAAAGAGAACAGAAGAAGTAGTGTAGTTTTGAAATTTCCATTCATGTAGCATGGTAAGATGTTGACGCATAATTAGGGAAAAGTTGCCGATCTTTGTGGTGTTGGACGCTTTCATATATCACTATCTCTCTCTATTTTTGATATTTTTGTTGAGAATTTGATAGAACAAACAATTGTGACATCGCACGGTTTCAATTTTGATAGAACTTTTTTTTGTTGGTATTGGATCTTTTCTAGTGTTTCACCTGAGGAGTGGAGAAACACTGTGTTTTCAGTTCTCTTTAATTAATCTTCAATTCAAGGTTATTAGGTTTATAAATTGTATGTTTTACCCACTCCTAGGTTAGACTGATTTGAATGTGAAAGTGACTTCGAAACCATGCTAATATATCCCAAATTGATGATGCTTATTATCTTCATCTTAGAGAATCTGCCTCTGCATTACTGAATATTGTTAGTTCAGCCTTGCAGACTGTTAGGGGAAAGTGCTTCGAGAAGTGCGCCACAAAACCTGGCTCGAGCTTGAGTGGAAGCGAGAGCAGATGTGTCGATCGTTACATTGAGGCCACTGGTATTGTAAGCTGAGCCTTATTCAGCGTGCAGCGATGAAATTTCTTCATGTTGCAGTATGGTTGAAGGTGCATCTCTAGTACTGGATTCTCAATTGGTGGAAAGACTAATCGTGACACCAATTCAGTTTATGACTACTCTGTTTCCCGTTCTCCTTCTGTTAAATCTACAGATTTTACTTTTTTTTTTTTTCTGTAGAACTACAATCTCAATTTTCTTTGGTTACATTGAGAATTTTGAATAATAGTCTTTACATGAAGAATTTATGGTACGAAGCTGCAACTAACAGGACCATCAGGCAGAAGCTATTTGCTAGAGTTCAAATCCCGACTCCCCCTTGCCTGTTTCATCTCCATCTTCTTAACCTCCAACTTCCTGAACCCTTTACCCACTTCTTCCTGATTGTTGCTCCTTGAGCAATACAGGGCCTGATTCAGACAGCTGCTGCTGCCGCCTTCAACCTTGGTCAACTCGCATCTGGCTGTGATGGAACACTCCGCCAGTCCATGTCTCCATCAACAGGCACGATGCATTCAAACTGCATGGTGTAATTGTTGCTGGAAATCCAGTTCTTCTGCACCATCAATGGCTTCAAGCTCGAAACATTGACATATCTTCTTAGCCGTTTGTTCAGCAAAATCCAGCTCATCCTGACATCCTCCTCCAGCTCTCTGCTCAAGTCCACAACCTCCTCATCCGCAGAAACATCCCCATTATCTTCAACCCTCATCCATGTATCATGATCGAGCTCGACAACTTTTAGCTCAAATGGATAATATGCATGCCCTCCTACATATCCAGCCACAGTTATCCCATCAATAACCTTGGAGAAGATGCACTTCCCTTTGTAGTAAACATCCACCAGCGACATCCAATCAGCAGCTGACGCCTCAGTCCTCGATTCCGACCCATCTCCCAGCTTCCTCGACAACCCGTTGAACAAAAGCAAAGGGTATGACTGCGCATAAAACCGATCAAAAGGTATAATATCCATGGACTCAGTGTTGAGAGATGCACTTGACATAATTGTCTCACATTGCTAAAAATGAAGAAGAATGCTCAGTACATAAAGGTTCTCACCATCATAACTCATAAGCCTTGAATTTTGAGTTGAATGAGTGCGGAACCGGAATATGATAGCTTTTCACACTCAGGACAAGCTGTGGACGGCCATACAGCCTGACATAGGCTTTTCCATAGCCCTCTCTCCCTTGCCACATCCTGCAGCTCAATGCAAGTGCAAGCATCTGCAGTTACGCTTAACCCATCGAGCCTGGACATCAAATCCACCATTAAGTCCCTGCTCAAGTTCTGCAAATAACAGACAAACACAGATTCAGCCATAACACAAATCAAGCCAACCCTCTCCTTGAAAGAAAAAAAAAGGAAATCACACAGTGTAACTCCTTTCACATCCAATAAATGACAGTTAAGCTGAACTTGGACCACTGACACCGACAAGCCAGTGGTTCATCAGAATTTTTATCGAAGTAAATGCAACACAAGTGTATGCACTGACATATAATGCCCTTATATGAGAGGAAAGTCTTTGAATATAATCAACCAAAATGTTAATATAAACCGAATTACAAGTAACAGTACCTGTTTCAGAGCACACGACAACCTCAAGTTCTGAATCGTCTTGGAAATCTTTTGTTAAGAACGCAGTGGTCTGAAAAATCAAGGTTCTGTTTAAGCATGCAAGATTTTAGGATGG
>JAWWMW010001909.1:575792-589831 GCA_035048345.1 Echeveria elegans
TTATAACGCACCAATCTGCTCCGGATGAGCGTGCCAAATTGTATTGCATCATCGTTCAAATTACTTCCAAGCTGAAAGCGTCACTGCATCTAGCAAGTCTGTACCATATATTGTATCCCAAGTGGAGGATATATCACAAATCCTCACTCATTCATTAAATATTTCCAAGTTTTAGAAAGCTTAATCTGTTGGCCTACTGGGAGCTGTGAATTTTTTTTTATTATCGCCATAGACATCTCACTGACCTCGCTTTTACGAAGAAGCAGCTGTAAGCTCACTCGTGTACATGCTTACAGTTTTATCAAACTGAAACTAAAAGAGCACCGTTATTTAATAAGAAATTCATCCTACAATCTCGTTTGAGCATACTAGAACTAGATCACCGTTATTTAATAAGAAATTCCTGCGAAGATTTTGGTGTGGACTGAAATCATATGTACAGTTGTTTAAAGATGAAATAAACAAACCCCACTTTTGTTTAGTGCACAATGGAAATCCTAACAACATTAGAACATTGATAACCTGAACTGTCGTAAAACCGCTTAAATAGTAGCAATATTGACGGTTCTAAAACAAAAGGGTCGGATTAATGGATCTTCGTTCAACTAACTTGTCATATAATGGTGAATACATTTGATAAACATCACCATAAGTTGTGTTGGCAAGAGGTAACAATATTTAGCTTATCCAGAACACCGCATATGCTGTGTTTGGTTCGCAGGAATGGAATGATTAAGGAATGGGATGAGAAAGGGAACTGTTCATTCCATTCCTTTGCCCTGTTATACATTTTACAGATTGGAATGGAATAAAAAAAGTTATACTTCATTTGATTAAAACCTAATAAAATTCATTACATAATGGAATGGAATAAAATTTTATACGATGAATCGAAATAAAACCACTGGTTTTACACCACATAAGTTTCAAATACGAGTATTCCTGCTCTAGCAAGAATATATAAACTCAATACGCTCGACACCATCACTCCACAATCACTCGGCATAACAACAACAAACTTCAACACAAACTCCCTTCTGGCATCCAGTCCACCAGCCTCACTCGGCACCATCATTGCCGACGGCTGTCCATATAGACTAGCCTTCACTGTGTGGCAGACCAGTTTTGTCAAAAATCAAAATGAATCGAATCCAATACAGTACAGTACATTTACCAGTAGATAAGAAATCAACAACAATGTATCAAAAGTGAGGCTTTTTTGTTGTTGATGAAAATGTGAATTCATTCAAATGAGGAAAAGATCTACAAAAGCCAACAACACAACCGGCCACCACACAAACACCAAACAGCGCGCAGCCAGCATGGGCAACACACCAAGCCAACACACAATTCACATAGCCATAACACTATTAATACGCTCAATGATGAATCCAATATTTCTTTTACTGTCACAGGTTGCATATTGAAATGAAGAAAAATGTGCTGTCGAATACCTTGGATAAAACCTGGCATAAGCAATATAGAATAACTTTGAAGTGCAAGAAGCCTTGTAATCCATCTAAACCCTAGCCTGGGAGGAAAGAACCATCCATATCTTACAGTTTCAAACTGAGAAAGAAACTCAACACTCCAATTACAAACTGAAGCAAACATGATATAAATGTCAGTATTCACAGCTCTTGACAAGAAAACACACACATAGACATAGATTATTAAAAAAAACACCTGAATGTGCAAGGCAAGAGGTTCCTGATTCCCTTTTAGGTCAATGCACCACAATCTCCCGCACAATCCCAAGCTTCGCCATCTCCAAACTGGACTCATCTAAAAAAATTAAAAATATATTCGACTGTAGCAACACAACACAACGAAACTAAAACTAAAAAAAATCCAAAATACATAAAACAGAATAGGAATAGCAATGGAATTGCGAAATCAAACCATCAGGATTGCAAAACCTAAACACACAAAACCAAATACAACCGTAGTAACTCCAACCGTCACCAATCAAGCATTTAAAATGTTGAATTGAAAGCATGATAATCGAGGAATCAGTAGAAATGAGCGTAGTGTACATCCGACGATGAAGACCAAAATCTAAAAAATCTTTCAAAAAAGGGAGTAGAAGGTGATGAATTTGGATGGTAACCGATAGTAACTGGCGAGGATGAAATAACTGTGCAGGGGCAAAAACGGAAAAGAAAAAGCGACAAAAAGAAATCGTTAAAAGCCTCTCCTGCATTATTAATAGGAGAGATTAAATTATTAACTTTATTCGTTTTTTCCCTCTAACAAACACTCTTTTAATTTAAGCAATATATACTTACTTTCACTTTTTACCAGTTTTCTTAATTACCGACTCGTAATCCCTTCGTACCGATTAAATAGAACCGGGGGAATAGAGTTTAGACACGTCGACATTTCAACACAACTGTTACTTCACTCACGACCCACGTGCACATGGATTCTGCTTTGACGACGGCGTTTCGTTCCTCGAGCCAAGAACAAATCAGGAAAATGTTTGTTGCCTTTTGGGGTTGGGAGCTGAAAAATGACTGCGAGTCGAGGAAGTCACAGAGCTGGAAATGGCGTTTCTACTAGATGGGTGTCGCTGTTTTGCATTGCTATATTCTTTTCTTTTCTTTTTTTGGAGTTTTTGTTGTCATCATGTACAGGTATTCTGTACTTGTACTCTTACAAGTTTTGCATCTTGCATTTTTTGAGTTTGAGATCAGATTTTAGGGCTTTCTTTGTAATTTGTTGAATTTTTAACATTCTCCTCTGTCTTTTCTTTTACGTATCTTGCTACCATTTCAAAGAAATGGAATGGTTTAGGAGGGAATGGAATGCTCATTAAAAAGCAATATTAAAATAGGAATGCTCATTCTAAAAATAATATTAAAATGCTCTGCGAAGTGGTCACAACCTTAATTGTTTAGATTTGTGCAACCGGTGTTGTTAAAGGCTGGATTTTTTGGTTTAATTGTGTTGATGGGTTGCTCGTCCTTATGATTCTGAGTTCAAAAGCTGGGACTTGGATACTTGCAGTTTTAGAGAATTTACAAAGTTGGCATAGTTGAGGTTTGACTGACTATCAGCTCACATTCCATTGTAGTGCGCATTCATGAGCTTATAGAATTCGCTGTCATGTAATTCTGTTGTTAAATAAGAGAATGGAGGGAGGTGTGTTGTGTAAATTGATGAAAGAGGAAAACATAGGCAATGTGCCTATTACGTATTGGACGAAAGGTGTTTCAGTTCATGTGCATATTGTTATTGACTACTCCGTATTGTTTGGTGTTCTGCTGAAAGTGATTTTCGCTTGTTGTATCCTAGCTGTAGTTTAAATGAATTGGTGAGCTACTGACTGGCCCATCAGATCTCTAGTACATTATGATACCTTGTGTAGATTCTGGTCATATTTGGATTCAATTGATTAAGGCAATTGATTAAGGCGACGCAGCCATAAATGGGGCAAAATGACATTCAATAGGAGTCCAACCACAAGTTGACTGTGATTACTCCGCAAGTTACTGCTTTTTATGGACATGTAAGTATGTAACTCTTGTTACAATTTTGTTTGGTATTCAAATGATTATTTGCGTCAATGACATCACAGGTGAACCCTCTCCAGACCGGATCACTTCTCCATGAAGTGTCACAAACTCATAATGTTATCAAGTATGCATCTGCAAACATCCAATGTAACATGGATTATTGTGACTTGCATATTTGTATTGTAATGAATATCAATGAATGTTCTTAGGACATTAGAGAGAACGGTATCCTCTCTTGACACACAATTGGTAGCCGCTCGAGCTTCAGTAGAAAGCAGCGATGGAGCAACTGTTTCACTTCAAAGAAAAAAAAGGTGTTTTTCGTTTGTTATGTTAATTCTATTCATACCTGCAGTTATGCGGCATTCTTTTGACGTGTCTTGGTTTTCATTAGTTCATCCTGATTCTAAATGCATAATCAGGTTGTATGAAGTTTGGACCCGTCTTAGCACAAAAGTACGTCCATATAGTTTCCGTACATTTATATCCAGTTTTCCGGAAACTCAAGGTCACTAATGTTCCCTCTTTTATGTAGGGGTGTGAAGTACCATGAACCGGAGTTCTGGAAGTTTGGAGAGGAAGGAAATAAGTACTTCAGAGCAGTGGCGGAGCCAGGATTTTAGATTAGGCAGGGTTGCATTTTTCACGCACAAATGATATTATTCCATATTAATTAAAGTATATATTATACTAATGAGCTCTTTCGCCAACAAGGTGTTAAAGTGTTAAACACATTTTTTTTATCAATTTGGAAAGAAGTAGTTTAAAAATGTTAAGAAATAAGCAAAAATTCTAATATATAATTAAATATTTCATTCTTTCTAACGTTTTGTGAAAAAAATAAAATTTACTAATTTAAATCATAGATTAAACTAAAAAAATAATGAAAATATAACATCTCCAATAAAACAAAAGGTTTTTTTATAGGACGTTATTGGATTCCACTCGTAAAAGTTGATATTATCCAAAAACACCAATTAAAATATTTTCTTACCTGGAATCAAAAATTTAAAATTTTTAACAAAAACAGATGTTGAATTCTTTAGAAAATATAAATCTTTTATTTAGAAAAAATCATAAAGATTAAACAATTTTAAAGTTTAAATATAAACGAATGGTTTAGGTACTTTTGGTGATGTGAGTGGGAAGGGTACGATTCTTACCTGGAGTAATTATAGGTAGGTATATATATATTTTTGTTCGGGCCAAAAAGTATTTGGGCTCCTGGCTCCGACCCTGCTTCAGAGTTCAGACACGCAACTGGACACAGGTTTACGCTCTCTCTACAGATTTGGCGACCTATATCTCAGTAAATCAGTAAAGCCTACATAAAATTGTAACTTCATGTCTTCGTGTAACTGCAGGTAAAGAGAAAACTAAAATTATAAATGGTGATTATATTCAGGCATATGCTCAGTCGGTTTTGCAAATGAAGATGTGTCACTGGGGTCGTGGTTCATTGGTCTTGATATTGAACATATATATGACAGAAGTCTATGTTGTGGCACGTCTCCAGGTAAGGTTCAATCAAGGGTTTCCCGATTGATACCGAATTAGTATATCTCATGCATACGTTGAGTATTAGTGGATTGGGTATATAACATTTTCAGATTGCAAGTGGAAGGAACAGGCAGGGAATATATATGCAGCGTCATTTGACTGGAGTTGCGGCGGCATTTGTAAGCCAGCATAGAGAATGAGCCAAATGCACCAGGTTTGTGGCGAGGTCAATGAAGCAATATGTGAAACCAATATCTGATTTTTTTCAATGTGAAGTGTTACTTGTAGCATTTGTTGACCCAGTTCCTATTTAAAGATAAGAAATGGACTGGAAGGCTGCGGGAGGTGTGAGAAACATCCTTAGCCTTAGCGTCCGCTTTTCATGTTTGTTTACAAAGGAAAAGCCGAAAAGGACAAGAAAAGTGAGGCACGGCCGGCCACGCAGCTGAGGCTGAGTTAACTGGTTCCGACCATGGAGCGGAGTTCGGACCCCACTGACGGACAAAACAAAAGGAAAGGAAGACGTGCCTCCATTCTCCCAAAGTTCCATTAGGAACCACATGACTCTTTTCACGTGACGAATCATAATTGGTCCACGACTAACACGTGCATCATGACACGAAGTTAAGGTAATGTCCCGCCCTTGCCTATGAGGAAAACATGTTTTTCTTTTGTAGAATAGGTTTGTTGGTGAGCTGTGGCTGTGTGAATTATTAAGTGACTGATAATCTTCTTCTTCTTTTTTCCTTTTAAACCCGAGAACAAAAATATGCTATTAATCGAAATTATCAAGAATCTTTAACTGAATTAGCCTGAACTAAATTAGAAAAATGCATAACACTCTGTGAATGAAAATGACTGATATGTTCTAGTAGTAGTTTTCTAAAATAATATCCACCTGTCTGGCCATACAGAAGTTTAAAAATCTACTACATGGAAATCGTAAATTAAGAGAAAATTTTTCATATCCGCATGGTTCAATTTAAGTCTAAGGAGATTTATAAGTCAACTTTGAAAAGATTTTGAGTTTTGTTTTGAACTTGTTTTGAGTTACATTTTGAATCACTTTTCAGTTTATAACAAATTCAAACTATTTTCAAAATCATTATCAAAATTCATGGTGTTTATAAACATTGTCCACATCCTCTCCCAATCCAACCTCACTGCGGTTTCCTTCTTCATCCTCACCTCCATCTGCGGTGGCGCAGGCTCCTCCTCCGTCAATCCCAACAACCTCACCTCCACGCCGCATCTGTCCAATTCGACCTCCGACCTCCGCTTCGAGCATCACTATCTACCTAACTCGTCTGAAGCAATCCAATCCGACGGTGAAGGCGGATCTGGTCGGAATTGAGTGGATGCGGCAACGACGGCAGAGAGGACCAGCAACCCTAAATAGAATCGACTCACAAATTGTTTCGGCTCACCACTGACCTTTCCACAAAATCGACGTCGATGGTCGAATTTGGACGTGATGGGTTCAGTTGGGTGACGACGGCAGAGAGGAGCAGAGTGTTTGTATTTGATTTGATTTGAGGTGGAGTGCAGATGCGGCGACGGGCCAGCTGGTCGAAATCTGGTCTGACTGGCGGAGTTCGAAGGAGAAGGGTTGCGGATGTGGATTGAGAACGGCGGTCGGAATTTGGTCGGAAGTTGTGGTGGCGATGAGGCGTCCGGCTGGTATCTGGTTGGAAGTTGTGGTGGCGATGATTTCAATTGGATGAAGATGAGTTCAATTGAGTGTTCGAAGATTGGTTCAATTTGGCGAAGATGTACTAAAATGTTTTGAAAAAAAAAAAAACTTAAATCCACTTTAGGACAACTGTTTGAGATTTTAAAAAAGTTTTGAAATATAATTTTACAAGTTATTTAAATTTAACTCAAAACTTTTTCAATTGGTTTAAAAACAGCCCCTAAGACAGCAACATGCATCAAACAAACATCATTCTCACCGATGGATTCCAACCCTCATTCATCAAACAAGCCAAACAGATCAAGACTCGACGCCATATGCATAATCACATTTGTGGCAAACCCTTTCCTCGACGCTTGTAGCATTTACTGATGACATAGCCCCCACGAAACCACAAGTCCTTTACTAATGCGAGACACATTTTTGCCAAAAAATGGCGACGGGAGGATCCGACGGACATGAGGCAGGACACAGCATAAGGCTTTCTGAAGAGTACAAGGTCTAAAGAAGCGTTGGAATGAAGATAATTTCTTTTTGAGGGCTAAAACTAGCCACACAGCTGTCACACTAGCAACGACAAACAAGATGGCATATTTTCCACACCAGTAACTAATCTACAGGCCCACCCCCTTTGTCAAGATCACAATGACACCTGCATATATAGAGAGAGAGAGCACCAGAATATTCGCTCCAGACGACACTGAAGAGAGTTGCTGTTAACAGATGAGTTTGGAGATGAGGGGCAGCAAGTGTGGAAAGAGGAGGAGGTTCAGTGATGAGCAAATCAAGTCACTGGAGATCATGTTTGGGTCTGAGTCGAAGCCTGAGCCTAGGACTAAGCAGCAACTGGCCAGCGACCTTGGTATGCATCCTAGGCAGGTTGCTATTTGGTTTCAGAACAGGAGGGCTAGGTCGAAGTCTAAGCAGATCGAGAGGGAGTACAGCATTCTGAAAGCAAGTTATGATTCTCTGGCCTCCAACTTTGAGAGCTTGAAGAAAGAGAATCAAGTACTAGCATCCCAGGTAACCTGAAATTTGACATATAGTTAAGTTGGTAGTTGGTACTTCCATATTACAAGTAAATGGTTCTCTTGTACTTAAATAATGATACGTCGCGACAGGTGCAGAGCCTGAGGGACCAACTAGGGAAAGATGAGGGCAGTACAGAAGGCAGTGCACTTCAAAGTAAACATAGCTGGAGGGAAGGAGAGACTGAAACTGCTGACTACTTGCATGAATCAAAAGGAAAACCTACTTACATATTTGAAAGTTCTGACTACAAAGCAGGCAAGACTTTGGGTGACACGAGCATAGTTAATTCAGAATGGCTGAAGGACGAAGATGACATACTAAGCTTAGCAGAACCAGTAGATAGTTCCTTAACTACATCTGAAAACTCATGGGATTCCAGCTGCTTTTTAGACCAAACATGTAGCTCACTGTTGTGGGAGTTCTGATCCTATTTCCCAGCAGAGCAGAGATAAAGTTGCTATGTATATCTTATATATGTACCTGGGATGTCCAGTAATATCTTTATGCAAGTGCTTGTTTAATAAAGAGTTTTGTACATAACTCTTCAGAAACTAACTATGGAGGAGATACCTGAACCAAAAACTTCACAAAAAAAAAATTCTCAGGATATAAACGTCAGTAGTCAGTAACGGACATACAAGAATCTATTCATGGTACTTCACTATTGCGGTGCTTAGATACAATGTAACATTCACGTAACAGCAAAGCTTCCTAAACACACTTTAATTATGAATATTGGATACTGATGTTACACAAGCAAATGACATCAAACTCCGATCATCTCCTATTCCAGTGTCATTTACTAAACATTAATAATGTCTCATTTCAGTACTACCAGCTAAGCTATGCCTTTTTGATGCAGTTGTTTTCAAAGGCTGTGAGCCCTTTCCCTCTACTAAGCAAATTCATTCATCATCACAATATTCAGGATTCTCAGTCAGGGTCGGTATAACAATATTGGGAGCCAGAAGCTAAAATAATAATGACTTTTAAGCATTAGTTAGTGAAGATGCAAGAGAGACATGCTCCATCTTTTGCGAAATCACAGTTATTAAATAGGAGGCGGCAGCAGCTTAAAAAAGCATAATGATATCTTTTAGAGCAGTAAAATAATCTAGATATAAGCTCGAAAGGGAAAAAAAAGAAACGACTGCATTGATGTAAAATCTAGAGAAATGATAAGCAACTGCATTTCACTTCATTAGTATGCATACTTCAAATTGACTTAAAATCTAGAGAAATGATAAGCGACTGCATTTATCATGATAAATAATAGTTACCATTTAATAAAAACTGGATTTATCATGGTAAAGAATAGGTAACGTTCCATAAGAAATGGATCATTTACCTTGAGTGAACCCAGCAGCAAGCAATTAAGCCGGGCACAAAAATAGTTACCAGGGCTTTCATACTCTAACGGGCAATATGAAGAAGGTACTCCAAACAAACTGCAACTTGATTGTATTAGATTCATAACAGAGCAAAGCAACGAGCAGTCACATTTTAATATCGTTGCCTAGGTGGCCAAGTTCAAATAACTACCAAGTTGAACAAAATGAACATTGCAGAGCCTTGTACATAACTGACACTTCTGATGAGCTAACACTAACAAACCTTCAATCAGATTGTATTAGTTTCGGAACAGCAAATAAGCAAAAATCAATAATAACTGAACAAAAAGAAACTTGTTACCTAGCTGACAAAGCGGTTGGAAACACTACCAAAATGAACAATATGGGTTACTGCAGTGCCATGTACACTCGCAACATTACTTATAAGTTGATAATTAAATACCAAAAAATCTGCAACCCAAAAAACCAAGTATTACTTTGCAATCAATGATAAAAACATTAAGTAACAGCAGTGAAATAGCCCTTACATGGGAGATTGAGGAGCCAAAAAACCCAAAAGTGTCTCTGAGACTGCCTCATCTTCTTAAATCCTAAAATTGATACTTCTTAAATTCATAATTAATCGGCAAATTATATAAAAAAGAAACTAAATTGTTTACCTAAGTTATTGAAGGAGGAGGTAGAGCAGCCAACTCCTCGTCATCAACTTCAGCCAAGTTGCAAACAGAACTCTCAATCATCTCTTCATCACTACTAAGTCATTCTGGTCTGCTAGCTTTCACATTCATCAACTCCTCTGCTGTTGCTTCTTCGGCAGCTGCGTCTTGACTCCTTGTTCTTTGCTAATGATGAATCTTTTAAACAAACAAGTGCCTCTATATGGTTCAAACTAAATGACACATGTTTCTCAGAAACCACCCTGCCCCTGCCAAAAAAGCAGCTTTCGACGCCGCAGTGGATGCAATACGCTCAAAATGTCTCTTGCCATCACAGCCAAAAATTGGATACATACAACTATTTGTTTTGCACCAGGATAGGACATTAAATGTATCAGTTTCAGCAACATCCACATTATCGTGATCCAAATACATTTGTAGATCAGATGTTACTGCAGTACTACTAATTCAACCTTTTCTCCATCGAGTCATTGAAGATGACCCAACCACCGGAATGTTGACATCAATTGACTTTGATCCCATAAAATCATAAGAAGCCATAGAATCAGTAGCAGGAAGCGAATTAGTAATAGCAGCAGCATATGACCTCCTGTACATTTCATACACCTGACTCAATAACGACTTCACCTGGATAACTTTCAGCTCAATGTCCGACTCCCACAGATCATAAACACTTAACCAAGACTCAGTTGCCAATATCTATATCTTAAAGCGAGGATCCATCACAGTGCTAGACAGAACAACATAGGAAACTCTTTCCAATACTTGTCAAATTTTGACTTCATTGCATCAAGGGCAAGTTTGAATGATGGTAGTGGCTGATAGGCTTGAAAGTATCATAGATATCAACCAAACTGTTTATCACTCTGTTTGAGGTGGGGGAATAAACACCACTGCATACCTTGGTTGTAGAACTAAAGATGGCAAAAAATTCATGAACAAAGTGGCATTAACCCAATCAACATCAGTAGGGATATCCAACAGACAATTTCTAGATTCACTAACTTTTGAAGCATATCGATGCAAAACAGTTTTGTATCTAACAGCAACAATCAACAAGTCAAAGGTACTATTCCATCTATGGGGCACATCAATGTCAATGTTACGCTTAGGAAAGCCTATTTCAGCATAACTTTTAACCCATAATTCGTGCCTTTTAATAAGGGAATTTAATGACCTTACAATAGTTGTAATCTTGGAAATGCTAGGTGAAAGCATACACAACCCATCCTGAACAATCACGTTCAATATGTGACAAGTACTTATAACATGGAGGAGACGTTTACAAACAGATGAAAGCATAAGATGTTCACTAAGTTTTTCAACCAAAACATCATTATTGGACGCATTATCTAGACTCAATGTAAACATCTTATCATGCAAATTCCAAGCTATCAATTCATCATGCATATGAGCAGCCAAACTCTTACCAGTATGCGGATACTCAACCATTTTAAATGATAAGATTCTTTTTTGCACAATCCAGTTATCATCTATCCATGGCACAGTTAGACGCATATAACCCATCTTCGGTCGAGCTGACCACATACCAGATGCAAAACATACTTTACCGTTAAATGAGTCAAAATAAGCAATCAAATCAGACTGACATCCACTGAACATTTTCATCACATCTCGCTTACAAGTTTGGTTTGAAAACTTTTTAAAAAGGTGCAAAATCTCTTTGAATCATGCCTGAAAAATCATGAGTATAAACAAACGAGAAAGGCAGCTCAGCCCTTACAAGAAATTTAACAATCTCAGATCGTGCTCTATCAGTATCAAACTGATTAGTAGCAAGCATTCACAATTTATCTTTTGCAAGCAACATATTATGGTCTTATAACAGATCCATTAGCAAGAGAATTAAGATGTAAATGACCATGCCTTATCAAGTGAGAAGTACCGTTACTACCACAACAACTAAGTTTTGCGTCACAGAAAATGCATTGTGCTCTATATATTTTTTCCCATCGACAATCTCTTCTATTTTCACAAAATAATTACATGCCTCAGATTCATTTTTAGGAGTTGAGGACTTTTTAAAAGCAACAGAAGAAGGAATAGCCACCAGAGAGTCGTCACAAGCAAATAAAGTAGAATCCATGACAAAAGCAGACAACACAACAAAAATCACACCAACTAAGAAAGGTCAATTTAGCAAGCAAACAAGATATATCAAGCACCAAACACAACCTCACTCTCCAAACTCCAAAGCCAACATTAGTATGAAAATGTACCTGCAAAGTAAATTAAATAATAAATAATCAAACACTACCAAATGGAATCTGAACTCAAAAGTAAGAGAACGGAACGGAATGACAAAGTATTTGAATTGAATATGAATGAAGTTAGACACTAACCAAGATATGCAGTGTTGTGTGACTAAATGGCCGAGGAAGCGGCGAAGACCAAATGAAAAGAGGGGATTGGTGATGAGAGATGCAATTCTGAGTTCCAACATGTGATGTTCTGTGTTCGCTCGAGATCACGATTTTCAGAAAGTAGAATTTATATCGGGCTAATTGAGTCGGGTCAATTTGGGTCGGGTACGGCCATACCGGCTTTAGAAGTACTCGAGCCTGGCTATAGGGCCGGGTCGGGTTTTCAAAGTTGAACCCTAACCCTAACTCATTATATTAGCGCTTGGCTATTTCAGGTGAAGCCGGTCCGGGTTTCGGCCTCGACAGTCTGATTTCGAGTCAAGTGGGCTTTAGGGTCAATCCCTAAGTCATAGAATCGACATGAGTTAAGATTAGTTTTTCTTCTCGGTTAATTTCAACATATTTGGCACCCTCACATTCGTATTAATAGTGTTCAGGCTCGCGACACTTAGAAATTTTACACAATTGACTTATTTCATGTTGTTTTCCGCTGACTTCTTTCTCTTGAAGAGCATCTTCCTTCATGACAACTTCTACATAAAAGGAACAACAATAATTGTGTGATTATGGCTGCTGGTAGAACAAATGGTTGGTTTTGTGGAAACTTCAAACAAATGGGTGTCTTCGGAAATCACCATAAGATACGGGTGATTTTTATAAATATGGTTTAAATAATTCCTAACCATTCATTTGAGAGTAACATTAGTATAAATAAGGTAGAATTATGGTGATTAAGCATTCAGAAAACTAACTCTGTTCGTTTGGTATGACATCTAGAACCAGTTATAAAATATCTCCCGCAGAATCGAAACCAAATGGGGCCTAAAGAGTGAGTGAATCTTTTGAGGTTCCTTGTAAATAAATCTCCCTTGTTAAATTTTCCACACATATCGTTTCTTAGTATGATAATTTTAACATTATTTTTTATATGACATTAAATCAGTTTAGAATGAGCTGACTTGAATAACTCAGGTCCAAACCAGACCCGACCCGATGTCTGAATTTTAAGCACGACAACATTTCTGAATTATGTAAATACAATGCTTATTAAGTGCTATTCTTTTGGTTTGGGCTGCGTGGTGTATTTACCGTCGACTACGTTAGAAAGATATGATTTTTGGCGGAGCTTTTTACTTCTATAATTACTAAGAGGATCTTGATTGTCGATCATACATCTTTGTTCCCTCATTGGATTAACGTCAGTAGTGGATCTCCCATAAAGTCAATAGAGTAAAATCTCCTTCATACTGAAATTTGCAATCATTTCATGTTTTGAACGGTAGTTGCCATTCATATTACCCTTTATTTCAACTTTGAAACTTGCTCTATATTACAGGACATGATCTTGAATACATTCTCAGGTGTTTGTGGGCTTGTGGTCTTACTGAGAATATTCTTAAATAGCTTTTGCTCCAGAAAGAAATTTTGATAAAGCGTTGAATTAGCCTACACTATAACGCTGAATTAAAATACATTGAATTTTATAGGACAATGTGAGTTCCACTGACAACATATGACATTGTCCGAAACAATGCAAAATCTGTCAACAGAGTTAATTTTTTGTGGGAACTAGACAATGAGTTGTGTAGGATTACACTACACCAAAATTTATTCATTAATTTTAATCAGATTAATGATTAAATTTTAATGATAAAGGGTAGTTATGTCCATTTGACATATTATATAAACATGGTTATGATAGTTTTCAATATGAGAATAAATCTCCTCAATTAGAGCGGCCTTCATTTTGATTTTTCAATTTGTTGGCGTTGAAGACGATTGACTTCAATGTTCATACTCAATTAGTATTTCGATGTTCAATTTTATATGACACCTTCTTCTTACACGAACATATTATTGTTTTGCGAATGAATATCAATTTT
>JAWWMW010001909.1:603637-621359 GCA_035048345.1 Echeveria elegans
CTAGAGTTGCGTTTGAGTTGCATCGTTGTTCGGAGTAGCTTGAGCATATGTTGGGACAAACGTTAACCGTACGGATAATGATTATCTCAGAAACAGTCATCCGAGATTTATGGAACCGGTATGATATTCTGTTGGTGTAACAGAATGTTTTCCCAGGTGCACCTATTGGTATGTCTATAAATTGTGTTGTCGCGGAATCTATAACTACGTATATGCAACACAATGCGTGTTAACATACTTCGGCGATCAGCATACGTGTGGAGAGCCTAGCTCAGTAGTGTTCTCTTATTGATTTATAGAACTTGTACAAGGGTATTTTATGCTTATCCTAACAACCTTTACAATTCTACTCAAGTCAGATACTAACTACACACTACTACCTATCCTGATAGAGTGACCATTACTGCTCGAGCACTTCACGTCTTCCTCGAACTGATCTCCTTCAGTCGAATAGCTGGTACCTCCAGCTATAGACGATCACGTGCTGAAAAGAACGATCTCCTCAAGATTTTCTTTAAAGATGAAAGTGTATGCTCCGGGATTGATAGCTTGAATATTTGACTGGTTAAGCTTATCGTTCTGTTTTATCATGAGTCTAAGCATTCCTTTTATAATGCTTCAAGAGTCCCATAGAATTTCCTAATCTCGAACTTGAAAATTTTCCTAATTTTGCCTTTTTGGAAACTTTTCCAAATCCTTGATAGGATTGGATTTCTTTCTAATTTCTGACTTCTTATCTCGACTTTAGAAACTCAAAATTATTCTTCACGATTTTAGAAATCCAGAATAATTTTTTCGTCTTTTAGAAATCGCTGATATCTGGAATCTGCTGACTATCACATAAAGCTCGAACTGTAGCTTGATCTTTAGGTTGTAGCTTTGTCTATAAGTTCTTCTGCAACTGTCTCTCTACAAATGTATTTGTACGTGTATCTTCAGCAAAACCTTCAGATTCCATTACATAAGTTTTGCTTCCAAAGGATGCCATACTTCATATGGTCATATGGAACAACACGGTAAATTGTCATAGAGGTTTTCGTGTGCGCTTGGATACAAGATAAGCGGACAACAGATGCATCTCGTCCGAAATCTAATCAACAATGATTATATGTGATCGTGTATATACATTTTTGACGCCTTGATTATAACGTAACTTTCAAATGATAAGTCTGTTGCACAAATAAAGTTTGTCTTTATTCAAGTGATAGAACATTTGCCTTCGAATCCAAGAGTTCAAACATACCCATGACATGACAAGATTTCTTCTCACAGTACGATGATGTGCGAAAGGATGTTATTTGTCCCTATCGTGCACGTGATGATTCTTTACCTTGCAATGGAAACTTGTTGATTGTTTGGGCTCGAGATTGTGATTATTCCCCCAACATTTATGGTTGAACGTCGAGATTTCAAGGGTTAAGTGCGATGGTGTTGAAGGTTTATGCTTAGGATTGATGGGTATAGAAGTCGCTTGCGACCTGTGCTTCATTGTAATTGTATGTACTGGATGGCATTTTATCTTGCGCTAGAAATTATTCCCGATCTAATCCACTATAAAAAAAAATCGTTGATTATGTTTTGACAAAAATATATAAAGAAAGTTTTGAACAAATGGATCCACCTCAAAAAGTTGGGTCCATAAGTCTCAATCTCAACCACAAACTCAATTGATCGTGTGGTTGAGATTGTGTCACGTATGTAACTGCATTGTCATCAATTTAGACTAGTCGGTGCAGTTACATGTAAAGTACGCAGTCATGTTCACTACACAATTACAACCACAAGATTAAATGAGATGTGGTTAAGATTGGAACTTATAGACTCATGAAAAGTCCAGCCCATATATATATAAAGTGTAGGCACTCGTCATCACGACGAGGATGCAGAGGAAACATGCGCTTGTTGCTTCGATTTCGAAATCTCCTCCAAATTCGGCGTCTTTGATTCGATATTTCTATTCGATTCCCCTAAAACTTTTCAATGTTTCTCACTCCACTTTATATCATCTCTGATGCTCAGTGTTCTTCGATTCTTCACCCATTTTTCCGATGCTTTATTTTTGAAACTCCAGAAATGAAGGAATTAATTTTATCAACAAATGAGAAGGTTTTAGCAACGACTGGTGGAATGAGTTTTAGCGACGACTGTTAAAGTTTCATCGCTGATTGGGTGATGGGTGATGGGTGGAAAGAAGGTCATAAGGTTTTAGCGACGACTGATAATGTTTCGCCGCTGAATGGATGTTGAGTGAAAATGACGTCATAAGGTTTTAGCGACGACTGCTAATGTTTCGTCACTGAATGGATGATACTTTTAACGATGACTGTTAAAGCTTAAGCGCTAAATGATTGATGCTCTTTTCGTATAAGGAACTCTATGGTTATGTAATACGAATGACCGGAGTTGGGAAAAGGTGGGATGAGTCAATTCTATAAGATCGTTGGACAAAATGAAACCACTGATTTTGATTACCAACAATTGAGATTAAAGTTGCTTTTATAATAAATTAGCTCTGCGCCACGGGAATTTTTTCCGTATCTCAATTCGATTCTCCTCAAATTTTATAACGTATTTCAAATAATTTTTAATTTATACATATGAATTTATAATTTATAATTTTAAATGTGTTATTTTATTTTTTATTTAATATGAATTTGGAATTTTTTAAATTTTTAATTAGTATTTTTTGTTTTTTGTCTTATTCCTATTTTGTCTTATTTCTAATTCATTTAGCGACAAAAATACATGATTTAGCAACGAAAAAAATTTCGTAGCTATTGGCGTGTTGAGGACATAACCTTATTATTAGTATAGATTAGGTAGTTGAATTTGAAAAAAAAAACATGAGTGGTTGGATTGACAATTTTACTTTTAATCTCTTCTGTTGAATTGTTATAAATAAACGATTGGGATTGTGTCTTATAATCTTATATAAAGCTTAATGTTTTATTGGATCTTTTTAAACTATATTTATTTTCTCTCTAATTTCTACGACTCATTTTTAATTTTTAAATACTTGTGTATATTTGTTTTGTTCCTTCTTAATTTACTAGGAGTGCATAATCCGCGATTAAGATCAATGATGTTTCTTTGGAGGTATGTCAGTCATGTTTTTTAGACCTATTTATATATTTTTATTTTGTTACCGTAAGTTATCAAAAATATATTTAAAAATATATCTATTATCTATATATCTACACTAATAATAACCTAACATCTTCAACACACAAACATCAACCATCCACTTTCCCTTACTAATCCTCTTATTTTCCTCACTAAAGATTCATTACAATAAGACAAAAATGCCCTCTCCACTCTCCTTATTTACACTACATGTCATCCATCACTATTCATCCGTATTTGACCATATTTATCTGTATTTGATTGTATTTGGTGGATTTCAAAAATCTCCATCGGGAAGAGGGGAGTGCAGCTACTATAATATAATAGGACGATGATCAAAGAACGGACAACGAGCTTCCGAAAATACCCCACTTTAATGATAAAAATAGTGATAAACTTACACGGACTATACATGCCCGGCACGACCCACTAAAAATTAAAAAATTAAAAATTAAAACTTACTTAGATCACACGGGTCCGTCCCAGTCTTTTAAAAATTAAAAATTAAAATAAATTTTACATAGATCACACGGGCCCGATTAAATTTACACAGACCACACGGGCCCAATCTGACCCCATTAAAAATAAAATTTTAACATTTAAAATTTATAATTAAAAGTTTTAATTTACACAGACGATACGCGTCCAAAAATTGGTCTATCGAGTCTCGTCCGTATTTGACAGGTCGATTGCGCATTCAGAACGATGCATCCCCGTCGAGACGATGAGCGTTACGCTAGTGTAATATAATAGAAATGGACGAACATAATGATGAATCATCAAATATGAACTATCCGTTTTACCCTTACCCACTTACTTAATTTACGCTGCAAAACAAGTTCAGGCCAAAAACGCTCTTTATCACACATCGCTTACACTGCTTAATGTATTTGAAAAATCTACTCTATATAAACTATGTCCACACATGCAAGTCTCTCGTGTACCTTTGCAATGCTTGCATAGCGAACTATTATTTGACCGGTTCGATTGCGCATTCGGGACGGCGAGTGATAAAAGCAATACATAGTGTCTATTCACGCCATTTTTTACTTCGGAACGACGAGCGGCCCGCTAGTAAATAAATAACAGAATAGGATGAATGCATGTCGCCTCATCAATTATAGGTCTTCTATAATGCCCTTGCCTTTATGCTTTCAAATTTAAACACGGTCTGGTATGGTCTAAGCCCAAAATGTTATTTATCCCACATCACTTACATTATTTCACGTATTTAAAAAATCTACTCTTTATAAACTTTGTCCACACATCAAATTCTCTCACGCAGCCTTGCAATGCTTGCATAGAGAACTATTATTTGACCGGTTCGATTGCGCACTCGGGACGACGGGTGAAAATCTTTCATTTAATTTTTGAAATTAGGACAACAAGTACCTTTTTATGCCTCCTTTCCATCGGGATGAAGGGCGGTCCACTAGTATATTTATAAATAATAAAATTCAATAACAATAGGGCTCAAAATATTTATTCGCACAGGACCTATAAAATACTCAGGACCTTATTTATATACAAATATTTAAACACAATTTCCCTTACCCATGTAATCCCTTCGTCATTTTTGTTTTTTTTGTTTGGATTGTGATACATTTTTTTAAAAATAATAAGCATTTGAGAGATAAAATAAGCTAAAGGTAAGTAAATAGAAAATAAAATATGAAAGAGATTGTTACGTGAGAGACATGAATAATAAAGAGAATATCAAAAATAGAAATAAAAACAACAAAAGATAAGAGAGATATGTATATCAGACTGCATCCTTGATTTTTAGGCCTGGAATGTCTGCAACAAGTTGACCCTTCATTTTCTCATCAACAAAAAACTGAGAATATCTGGATCGGAAAAAGCCTCATCGACCGCCGCCACAATGCCTGGAATAGTTTCCGTCAAAACCCCACCGGACGCGCCGCCACTCCAGATCTCTATCCCGACCACTCCAACAGTCTCTAATCAGTCTCAACCATCCGAGTCAAGGCCAGTCAAAACTCCATCCAGGCGCCCACCATCGCCCTCTCCCTCGACTTCTCGAGCTAAACCGTCACCTGATCGCAGCTCTGGAAAGAAAAAGCCAGCTGATACACTCATTCTCGACGAATCCCCGCTAGACAATCCGGATCTGGGACCGTTTCTACTCAAGCAAGCGCGTGACACGATCGCATCGGGAGATGGACCGATCAAGGCGCTGGATTATGCGCTCCGTGCTGCTAAGTCGTTTGAGAAGTGTTCCGTTGATGGCGAGCCGAGTTTGGATCTGGCGATGAGCTTGCATGTTGTTGCTGCGATTTATTGCAGTTTGGGGAGGTTTGAGGAGGCGATTCCGGTTTTGGAGCGAGCTGTTAAAGTGCCTGAGATTGAAAGAGGCACTAATCACGCTCTGGCTGCATTTTCAGGGTATATGCAGCTTGGGGATACGTTTTCAATGCTTGGATTGGTGGATCGGTCGATTGCTTGCTATGAGGAAGGGTTGAAGATTCAGATTGGAGCACTAGGAGAGACTGATCCGAGAGTAGGAGAGACTTGCAGGTACAGTGAGTATTATTTTTTTGAATTTTCTTGCTTTTGATTCTGTACTTGATCAATGCCTTTTAAACATTGTGCTGGATTCACTGGAGTTCTTAATCGTTTGCAAATGACTAACATTTCGTCAGCTGATTACTGAATAGATGTCATCTGGATGATATTGTCGCTGGATTCAAGAGCTGATTGTGATTGAAATTTTTTATGCAATTGCCAAGTCTTATGCTATTTTTCCATATTGCATCATGCTCGTTTTGTGACCAGTGGTCGAAATACCTTTAAAGCTGACTGAACTAGATTGTGCTGTGCTACTCATTGTGAATGTTGTTTGACTCTGTCTCTGGAAGAGAAAAATCTGTACTTGGATATAAACCCAAAAATGAAAATGTTATCTGTTTCAGGCATTTTTTTGGCAAAACTTGTTTTGGATCATGGATGAAACTTTCCTTGTGAACTGTATAAGAAATTAAATAATGTTTATAAAAGGTACTTGGCGGAAGCTCATGTGCAAGCGATGCAGTTTGATGAAGCTGAAAAGTTGTGTAAGCAGACCCTTGAAATCCACAGGGCACACAGTGCTCCAGCCTCCCTAGAAGAAGCTGCTGACCGGCGGCTAATGGCTCTTGTATGTGAAGCCAAGGGAGACTATGAGACTGCTCTTGAGCACCTTGTTTTGGCCAGCATGGCAATGATTGCTAATGGACAAGACAGTGAGGTTGCTGCCATAGATGTCAGCATTGGGAACATATATCTGGCATTGAGTCGCTTCGATGAGGCTGTCTTCTCCTACCAGAAGGCACTCACTGTTTTTAAGTCATCAAAGGGTGATAACCATCCATCGGTTGCTTCTGTATATGTACGCTTGGCTGACCTATACTATAAGACTGGAAAGCTTAGGGAGTCAAAATCCTATTGTGAAAACGCTTTTAGAATATATGCAAAGCCTGTCCCTGGAACTACAGCCGAAGAGATTGCTAGCGGAATGACAGAAATCTCAGCCATATTCGAGTCCATGAATGAGCCTGAAGAGGCCTTAAAGCTCCTTCAAAAGGCAATGAAGCTTCTGGAGGACAAACCTGGACAGCAAAGCAGTGTTGCTGGGATACAAGCCCGCATGGGTGTAATGATATACATTCTTGGAAGATATGGAGAAGCTCGTGATGCTTTTCAGAGTGCTGTATCAAAACTCCGAGCCAGTGGGGAAAGGAAGTCTGCTTTCTTTGGAGTTTTACTGAATCAAATGGGACTGGCTTGTGTGCAGTTGTTCAAAATAGATGAAGCTGTTGAGTTATTTGAAGAAGCAAGAGGAATCCTGGAGCAAGAATGTGGTCCATGCCACCAAGATACTTTAGGAGTATACAGCAATCTGGCTGCTACCTATGATGCTTTAGGAAGGTAATATATATATCACTTAAGTTATTGCTATCCATTTCATCAATTAATGTAATGAACTTGCAACTGCTTTTCTCACTAATTTTGGCCATTGACAGAATCGAAGATGCCATAGAGATATTAGAGTATGTCCTGAAACTAAGGGAGGAGAAACTTGGAACAGCTAACCCGGATTTCGAGGATGAGAAGAAGAGGCTGGCTGAACTGTTGAAAGAAGCTGGGAGGACGCGAAACAGGGAAGCCAAGTCACTGGAAAATCTGATCGACCCAAGTTCTAAAAAGACAAAGAAAGAAACAAAGAGATGGTCTGCCTTGGGCTTCAGACACTGAAAGGGGGGACCATCATCTTCTTGGCATTTTCTTATTTACAGAGTCTGTAATGTTAAATACATACACAGGAGATTTGGATTTCCATGCTTCCAAGGGTTTGATTTATTCTTTTTCGTTGTTTCTTGTAAAGGTTTGAAAAACTGAATGTTTATTTATTGGCTTTGTTTCTTGTAAAGGTTTGGAAAACTGAATGTTTATTTATTGGCTTATGGAATCATGCTGCACTTCAGGTCTATTCTTTGAGGGAAGCACTAGCACCCCCACATATTTTGGAGGTAAGGTGGTTCCCGAAATTATCGAACGCCCCATGCTTAGAGGAATAACCCCAATTACCTCGTCATTTTCACATGAAATTACCCGCCTGCCGGAGGCACTTTTATGTATGTACTTAAGATCGTGTATATCAGGGGGGGCATGTTTGGTATGATTCCTTTACAATCACAAATCGGTCTCCGGAATCAATGATTCTGAAAACACGTTTGGTTGCGCACAAAAAATCAATTTTTAGTCATTCCACGGATTGACTCATTTCAAGGCCAAAGAATAGATCATCCCAACCAAAAAGATAGGGTTTCAAGAATTTCAATCATTAATATCAAAAATAAATAAAAATTCCAACCATTGGCATCAAACTTCTAAAAGCCGCTGACATAAGACTCAACACCCCCACATGAAAGTCCCAAATGCAAACCCTTCAAGATAATCCTCTGCACGGCCCCAACGGACGTTGGGGACTAGACCTTTAGTCGAAATTAAACACGTCTTTGACTTGGCCAGACAAGGCCTTAGGATGCTTTGTCATCGTATTCTTAGCCTCATTGGATTTCAGAAGAGAGTGGGCATGCGACTTGAATGAACAGAACAGGAGCTTTCCTACCAATTTTTGAAATGACACTCCAAATCGTGTACCTTGATGAAACAAATTTAAGGAAGTGCCGCGGAGGAGTCCAAAGATTTACGTCATTGGATGGTCCCGGTGATCTTTGTCAAATTTCAATATGCGCTCGCATCCGAGTCTGGAAGTGTTACTTGATTGGTAAACAGGGGATCATAAATCTGAAATAAGAAAGAGTTTGGCATATCTGCGCGTGAGAGCCAAATGAATCGAAAGATTCATGTTTGGTTCGGGAAGGGATCGTGAACGTTTTGAATTGAATGGAAAGAAAATCTACTTTCATTAAGTGATTTATTAGATAATCGAAAACAGAAATCTTAAACAGTATTCGCAATTCAGAGGAATTGCGTGAGGGGTTATCAAACAATTGGAAAACTTAGTCGGTGATTTGAGCATGACAAGTAATTCAGTATGGTGAAACTTGATCAATGAATGTACAAGTATAATGAACTTTATGAATGCACATATTGACATGATTGCAAGTTACACGGTAGTTGTGGAGGAACGCGGGCAATCTGATTCCATTATATATCAAACACTGAATTACATGAATGATTGATTCCGAAAGTATACCAAACAACTTGTTCAAAAAATGATTGTTTATAATTCCTGATTCCATTCCAATTTCTGTTTCCATTCAAATTTCGTATTATATACCAAACGAGCCCTTAATGACCAAATACAATTTCACCATTTGCTATCAAATTTTATTCTAGTATACATGTGTCATCTACAAATATATTAATACAAGTTATCAAATAATTAATGAAAGTTACTAGATTTAAATAATAAATTAAATATATTTTAAAATATCTAGTTGAAATGTGTAATGCAACAATGCTAGTTATTCAGGTGTAGGGATGCATAAAATTGACCGGGACTGCAAGACCGACCAACCGACAAATTGCGGGTCGGTCTGCAGTCCGGTAAAATGAGGTTTCGCAGTTTGCGGGTCAGTTTGATCCAAACCCGTCGGTTTGCGGTTCAAACCGCAAGACAGACTATTGCAAAATCCCAATTTTCGAGCTCGACTTAAATTTATCAAGTCCTTAAACGAGCTGCTCCAACTTGAATTTATCAAGTCCTTAAACAAGTTGCTTGAACTTGAAACTTTATGAAGCTACTCATTGCCTTTACTTAATATTGAAAAAGGGTTGAAAATTTATAATATGTGTTTCTTGGTTACTTTAGAAGTAACAAGGGATGTGGGATATTTAGAGAGTGCTCCGTGTGAGGTACCAGCCCAAGCCCAAGAGTTTGGAGAGGTTCATTTGTCCCACATCACCAATGTATTCAACTCTAATGGAAATATTTTTATATAAATAGGTCCAACATGTTTTGGTTATCATGGTTGATAATTGATAATTGATATCAATTCAAGGTTTATAGCCCATATTTGTTAGAGTTTGGGCCAAGCTTGAACTTTAAATAAAAAAATTTGTCCTTCGAGCTCAAACTGCTTAATTCGGCTAGCTCAGCTTGTTTAATCAAAAAAATTTAGCCGAGCTTTATTCGAGACGAGCTCGAACATCAATCAAATTTTTTGGTCCTAATTTCATTTTTTTGTGGTCCTCGCAGTCCGGACCAAGACCGAATGTATGATTTCGTTCACTTGGATGAGAAGTGGTTTTATTTAACCAAAAAGACGCAGAAGGTTTATTTTGCACGAATTGAGAAAGGTCAATATCGAGCAGCAAGTTCAAGTAAATTCATTCCAAAAGTTATGTTCACGACCGTGGTAGCTAGACCAAGATTTAATGTTGATGGTCAATGTACTTTTGTTGAAAGGATTGGTATATTTCCATTTACTTATAAAGAGGCAGCCAAACTATCATCAGAAATAGAGACAAAGGTACTATAGTTGTGAAGATGATTGAGTCGATCAACCAAAAGGCAGCAAGGAGCATGTTGATCAATTAAATCATTCCAGCAATTAAGTCAAAATGGCCACCATGTGAAGGACCCAAAGTGATATTCGTACAACAAGATAATGCACCTACTCATATAAATCAAAGTGGTGTAGAGTGGCAACAAGTATATGCACAATATGATTTTACATTCATTTTGATTAAACAACCACCTAATAGCCCTGATTTGAATATTTGGATTTGGGGTTTTTTTTTACAAGCATGCAATCGTTAATGCACAAAAAATGCCAAAGGATGTGGAGAAATCATTTAGGTGATGGCTGAACAACAACGACATCACCTTTGAGGGTATCTTCCGCCTCCCTTTTCCACTCTACCGTCGATTCATCCCTGGTGTCGCTATAGCCGTGATTACCTTGACATTCACCTGACCAATCACATGTCGGATCTGAGCATTCATATGTATTAGATTCACTCAACTCCGAAATGGGTATCCACGAAGATGGAATCAGAACCCACAATTCTAAAAATAAGATGAATCGAAATCGATTGGAATTGAGTGTGATTTGGTTGATGCACGGCGGCGGATAGAAGGTGATGACCCAAATTGAGTTGTTTGATGGTTGAAGAAATAGAATTAATTGAGTCGGTTGAGTCCAAATTGTCTTAATGTTGTATAAAAAAACAGTATGCCCTAGTAGTGGACAAATGGATCCTTAAAATAATAATAATAAAAAGTCAGTTTGATTATAAATTTATTATTAAATAATTGATTGAGTGATGAGTGAAAGAATGTTTATTTATGGTATAATAGCATACCGCCCGTCGTTCCGACGAGGAAGCGTCGCTCGAATGCGCAATCAAACCGGTCAAATATTTGTGGGACTCGATCAATCAATTTTTGAGTCCGTGTGGTATGTGTAAATTAAACTTTTACTGGGTCGGGCCAGCCTGTGTATTGTGTGTAAATTTAAATTTAGGTTTTTAATTTTAATTTTAACATTTTAATTTTTAATTTTTCTCTCTAAATGTTTAATTTTTTATTTATAGTTTGTCACTTTATTTGTATTTTGTTAATCTGTATTTTTTAATTGGAGGAAATAACACATTTATAATCTATATATATAATAGATTACAATCCACCACCACATATAAAGCGATGAGATTTTTTCGTCGTTAAATCATTTATTTTCGTCACTGAATCAATTATAGAATAAGACAAAATAAGAATAGAATAAAACAGAAATAAGACAAAATATAAAAAAATATCCATTTAAATTTTAAAAAAATTAAAAATAAACATTTCAAAATCATTTAAAATTTAAAATTAAACATTAAAATTAAAAAATAAATTACTCATTTAAAATTTAAATTTAAAATTTAAAAATTCATAATAGGATCATGAGTTCATGACCGTATAGTCAAATAGATGTTTTCGATTTTGCCCATACCTTTAATCTTTTAAGTTTAAATTTATACAAACCTCACAAGCTCAGACCAAATATCTATTTTCCGCATTTCCATCGGGACGACGGAACAACCACTAGTTATAAATACAGATTTCAATTTGTACAAACGAATACGTGCGATTATCACATTACAAATTGGGCCTCATTTCGAAATCAGCCCATGTCGGTGTCCTGACCCGTATGCGTATATTATCACTAATTTGCAATTGAGTCCTCATCTTTCCATCAATTACGAAACGAACTCCCCATTCCAATTTCCATCTTCTTCAAAACTCATCGCCGCCGACAGCTGTGCAATCGACGATGGATCCTCTCTCCGTCCTCCGCGACTTCACAATGCGCGGCGACCTCGACAAAATCGTCCGCGTCAACGACGAGTTTCGGTTCGGCTCGTCCTATGCTTTCCCCTGCTCAATCGAAACAGCCTACCGATCCAAGCAGGGTAGTCATTACACTCTTGAAACCCTAGTTTTCTTCATCAAAAATCCTCACCAGCGTCAAATTGATTATATGCAGAGCGCTAGGGCACAGGGCGTCCCTATCGTCACGCTTCCTGATCGTAAACCCTTGCTGGAATATTTACAAGGCGTTGTGTCGTCAAACGATGCGATCGACTTTCTTGCCATTGCGCCTGCTTCCAAAGGAGGTGAGGTTTTGTTGAATAGGAGAGCCGCGAATTTGGAGGAGTATCGGCCGGAGGACTCCTCTGTGGCCTTGTATGCTGCTGGGAGGGATGGGGAGGGGCGGGATGCTGGGGCGATGGAGGGCGAGTTTGATCAGACTTTGCATTTGATGTCGTTGATTAGGGCTGCCGAGAGGCCGTTGAGGGATAGAGAGACGCTATTGGAGTGTAAGCATAGGGATTTTCATAGTGTTATGGTGCAGGCTATGCATAGGGAAACTGAGAGGATTAGATTAGAGTCGCAGCAGCGGAAGGATGGATTGGTTGCTAAAAGGGTAATGGGGAATGATGATAGAGTCTCTGGATATGGGGATGATTTGGCCTTTGATTCGGGGTCCAAGCCAAAAATGCTGAAAGGGGGTAGCATTGGGGAAGGCGTGCCCATTATATTGGTCCCTAGCGCATCTCAAACTTTGATTACCATTTATAATGTGAAGGAGTTTTTGGAGGATGGCGTGTTTATACCAACTGAAGTTAAGGCTCAGCAGATGAAGGGCGTGAAGCCTGACTGTATTACTGTGCAGAAAAAGTTCAGTAGAGACAGAGTGGTGGCTGCTTATGAAGTCAGGGATAAGCCATCCGCCTTGAAAAAGGATGATTGGGACAGAGTGGTGGCTGTGTTTGTCTTGGGGAAGGAATGGCAGTTTAAAGACTGGCCATTCAAGGATCGTGTTGAGATTTTTAATAAAGGTTAATCTTTTGGGTACATTCTAGTATTAAAAGTTGGCTACAACTTGATGTTTTTGGATTACACTTTTTTGTGTGTTATTATGGTATTTGACTATGGAACATGAAACCGAGGTAGAATGAAAGATCTGAATTTATGTGATTAATATGTATGCAGTTATTGGTTTTTATATGCGATTTGAAGATGATAGCGTGGAATCCACAAAGACTGTTAAGCAATGGAATGTAAAAATCATATCGGTAAGACTTTTTGTTAATCCCTTACTTTGTTATGTATGTACATAATGGAATACCATGTCTTTGTTAATTCTACCCCGCATGTTTTCTTCCTTTGTCACCATCAGATTAGCAAGAATAAGCGGCACCAGGACAGAGCAGCAGCGCTTGAAGTATGGGATAGACTTGAAGAGTTTGTGCGCTCTCGATCACATATGTGATGTTTTGTAGGCTGTGAGATAAGTTCGACTTTCCTCCCCAGGTATGGTTCAGGCAAACGTAGATCTCATACATATGCTGTTTGTTCTTGTTCACCAACTTGCACTCGTGTGCTCAAACTATGTTGGTTTTGTATGCTATTTTCAAAAGCAAAAGAAATGCATATTCTTTATCGATCTATTTTCTTTAATGGTGTCTTGATTGCAAAAGGTGTTAATTCATGTTTGGGTACTTGTGCTATGTGATTTGGAAATACAGGTCACTGGCAGTTAGTATTTTGTTTTCCCCCAAAAAGTATTTAGATGAAGTAATGTGCAACATCACCTTGTGTGCAAAGAAAACTTTGCAATCAGCTTAATCATGTAATATGCTTGTGCAGTAGCTAGTAAAAACTATGCTTTCACTGTTAGCCATGGTTTGACATTTTGTTTTACTGTGAGCCTGCTTTAATTTGCTGAAGGGTAAGTATCATGTTTTTTAAGGTGAGGTTGGTTGGACTGTTCTCTAGCTTTAGCTATGTATGGAAAATTTTGAAAAGGCTGTTATTTGCTACGGATCTCTTCGCCGCAATTTCATTATTCTGTATGTATGGAATGCCAATGTACACATTTTCAGATTGGATGTGTCTCTATAAAGTTGTAAGGTTATGTATCGTGCACCAGCTCTGCTCACAATTTTCAGCTATTTTTTCTACAGATACTTAAGTTCTGGCTTGTGTAACTTCAGAAGATGGATTGATGAAGATGGGTTCGATAAGATGTTGTAGCATCATGCAGGTTCACTGCTTTACAAGTGTTGATGGAGGATTGCCAAAATGGAAGTACTGCTTTGTTATCCTAACCAGTGTGTCCAGCTAGCAGATGATAGATATGAAATGATTTTCATGATGTGCTCGCTATTTATTTGCAACATGAAATGTAACTTAACAATGTATTGTATTGATACGATATACTTCAGCACTGATGTTTCAATTAATTTCATTGCTCTTGTCATGGTCGATGCACTGACGCCCCCATATGCAGATGAAAGGATTCTCATGTTTTATCCATAAAATTTCAAAACCATGCAAGTCACACAGTGTCATGAATCCGGTAAATCTCCAGCCCAGGGACAAATCTGCAATCTAAACTTATTCCAATAGAAAGCAGCTTCCTTGATTGGTTATTGTTCTCTTAATTCTACGACACCTCAAATGACAGTAACCTTTTGCAGGAAGATTGAGTTTTGACAAGAGAAATCTAAAGTTGAGGAATACCACACTTGACAGAGCATCGATGTAAATAATACCATGTGTCAAACCAAACCAAACCAAACCAAAGAATGCCAATGTCTTGCTCAAAGTTTGATGGCTGAATTTTTATTTATGGAAAACTCAAAACCAGCCACAAAAGCTCCTCCTTTCAAGATCTCTCCACTCATTCATTTCCCACTCGACCATACAGCCTTATAAATACGACATCCCACCCTTCTCATTTCCCTCCACAACGGAACGAAACCATCAACTGACTAGAAACAGGAGGAAACTAGCTATCAAGTTTACGAAACAAAAATGGCAAACAAGTTCGCGGTGTCGGTCCTATGTGTTTTCTTAGTGGCTGCAGTTTATGCCCATAAGGCAGAGGCTTTAGGCGAATTTGCAGATTGTTTCAACACATGCGACAAGGAATGCCAATACGAAGGATTAGGCACAACTTTCTGTGAGATGAGATGTGATGCAGACTGCGTGGCGAAAGAAACAAAAGGTAAATACATTGCAATGACAATAAGTATTGTATTACAATCGTTTCTGTTTTAACCTGTAAAAAAAAATTGAATATTGAAATGCGTTGCAGCCAAATTCGACAATCTGGCCAAACCATGAATCAAATATTCTGAATAAAAGGGATCTTAGAGGTTGACGTTTCAAGATTCTTTGAAGTTTGAAGTGGAAGAAGATCAGTAGAGTTATTTCCTTTATATTTTTTTTTTCTCGTTGAATTTAATTTGTGGTGTTCCACCTGAAATTCTCCATGGAAATGCAATGGCAGAGTGGAGAAGAATGAGTGTGAGAACCTTTTTTTTATGCAATCTTTTGTTGTAATATTTGAGGTTCAAATAAATGGTACTGACATTCATCCAAAAATGGCAAAAATTAAACAATTCACTTAGGGTCTGTTCTTTGGACATTAATTTAATTTCTGTTCAGTTCATTTCAGTAGATAAACATTCACTATTTTTAAAATTATTTTAAAAGTGTAATAAGACTTGAAACTATGAGACAAGCTTAAGACGCATTCACTATTGTCAAAATTATTTTTTAAAATTAAAAATAATATGCAAATATAATTAATTAATTAATTTTAAATTTTCTGTTCTGTTCAGTTCGGTTTCAATTAATGGCAAAAAAACAGCCCTTAGAGCATCAGCAGCGCAAGTTGCAAAATGGGTTTGCAAACCCAATTTTGCAACTCCAATTTTAACAAAATCCTCCAATGGGAGTTTGTAAAATCGGGTATGCAAATCCATTTTGCAACCCAAACTCACCACAGCCACCATCACAACCACCCCAACCCACCACCACCTCAACCCATCTCAACCCACCTCAACCTCAACCCACCTCAACCTCAACCTCAACCCACCACCACCTCAACCCATCCATCATCGATTTGCAATCCAATTCCCCCTCAACCCATTTGGTACCTCAACACCTCACCACCGATTTGTAGATCTCAACTAAGTTGTAGGAAGGGAAGGGAAGGGAAGAGAAAGGGAGAGGAGCAGGGAGAGAGTGATAGAAACCGTGAACAGTAGATCCCTAAATTCACAACCCAAATTGAAGAGTTGTAAAATTCACCTGCCACGTTGGTGCCACATCCTCTAATTATACAAATTCAGTCCATTTAGCAACTCCCGTTGGAGATGCTCTAAGGGTAGACAGAGCTGCTGTGTGTGTAATATCGTTGTTTGGAAATGTTCAATTTTGCTCATCTTTTTCACACAGCAACCCTCAATCGTTCGTTCGTTTCTGAACATATTCAACATCAATTCGTCAACTCTCAGCTCGCCCTCCGCCACTCTCACTGCTACTGGATTTCCGCAGGCTGATTCGTTCATTTCTGAGCGGTGAGTTTTGAGATTTGTTAGTTTTGGTGATATGTTGTTTGTGTAGATCTGGATGTTTCTTAGTATTTGGAGTGTTGTAGATTTTTTATCTGTTTATTAGACGGAGTTGTTTGTGAATTTATGGTGTATCTTAGTTTCGAGCTTTTCCCCTATGGCTCTTCGCGTGCTTCTCAGGTCTTAATCAAAAGCGATGAAGTTTGGTGATTGTTTGCCTCTGGCTCATGTGGTTTGCGAGAAATAGATTGTGATGCCTCTTTCAGCGAAGGGGAAGGGAGAACTAGCGTAGCTGCAGTGGCCAGGGATTGGTGTGGGCTCGTGAAAGGAGTTATATCATCAAGGATTCTCCGGTGTTCCTCTCTCCATTTGTGGCTGAACTCGTAGCCATCAAGGAGGGATTTCGTTTGGCCAGAGATTTGGGAGCCAGCAAAGCAATTATTGAGAGTGATGATTTTGGGGTTGTAGAGTGTCTGCTCTCTGGGCTTGAGGAGACTTCGTGTTAGATTTGAATCTTGTTAGTTGTTACTTAATTTTCTTTAATTTCGTGAAGCAACTTGGAAGACTTTTAGGCTGAATCAATATATGAATGTTTTGAAGTAAATATTTATTGAGAATGTTCTGCTACAGATTTATGCATACACAACACGAAATTATGTTAAATAATTATGCATCATAACTCCCATGCGATCAAACAAAATGTTCCTTCATTATAAAGCAATAGAGAAATAAACATGTCGCAATGAATAACACGTTACTTCTTTACAAGTCGACGAGTTATTCATGTACCAAGTGTAAAAGGCAACACGACCGAATATGTTGCATTATTACGTTACAACGCTGTTGGGTAAAGCTTTGGGCTAAGCCCAAGTGTTTAGAGCCCAGTCCCAGTCATCTGCCAAGTCAGCAGAATTGCTGACTCGTGTCCCAGCTGGACCAGTAAGGAGCGGACAGAGTGGAGGGCAAGGTTCACGGTCATTTAAATAGAATGAGATGGCATCATTCTTGAATCAATTCACGTGACCACTTTTTACAAAAGAGAGAGAGTTCCAGAAAGCGACGAGAGAAGAGCGACTGACGAACATTTCCGAGCGATTTCAAGCCTGAAGGAGTGCTCGGTTGAAGAGGCGTCAGTAGAGAGAAGAGTAGATCAGGTTCTGATCTTTCCAGCGAGCCTTGCATCGTCGGAGTTGGAGACGTTCAAGGTTTTCAG
>JAWWMW010001910.1:8416-24229 GCA_035048345.1 Echeveria elegans
GTGTTTCCATATTTGCCCCTTTTTAATTTAAAAATTATTTAATATTATGATTTAATCTGGGACGTAGGATGAATCAATTGAATGGACATGATCTTTTTATACTTTTTATTTTAAATACCCCTTTTTATTTGATCCACTCCTTAATTATTTTTATCAATTCTTTTAGGACATCTTTAACGGAGCTTGCTATAAGCAATACCTTCAAATTTAACTTTTCTAGATCTTTAATGGAGTGAGCTATTAGATTTCTTGCATCCTCTCTATTTTAGCTAGACACATCGATATGAAAGTAACTATTTTTTTCTTTACTTTATGGTGTATCAAATTCAAATCCTTATTATTTTAGCATACTTGTCCATTATTTAACTTAGTGATATTGTTTTCTACCATTAATATAAATTTATAACTGTTTAGGTATGACTTTTGGCTCGCCCTCTTCTTTAAATTTTATCTTTAAATTTTGCTTTCCTCTTCTTTTATTTCGCAACCAAACGGGTCTAATGAAAGGCTTTAGGCGTGAGTGATTATTGTTCATACGGGTGGTATTCGAAAATTCAAATTACATGCGGAAAAAATAGTCTTTTTTTTTTTAAAAACCTTTGAGAAATGATTTCTGATTCATTGTTTTTACCAATTCTTTTATGAATAACAGAAATTAAATTGAAGTCTGAAGTGGGAGAAAAAGTAACAATAAAAATATGCAAGAAAAGAATTTGGAGTGGAGTGGAAGAGAAAGGCAAAGAGGATCCATGCCCTCGTTTCTCTCTATCTTTTGAAGTGAACGACTCGTTGACCCTTAGGAGGATGGGGGATTTATTCCGGCGACAGTTGAAGACAATGCTCCGTAAAAATCTACTTCTCAAAATCCGCCATCCATTTGTCTCTCTCGCTGAGGTTTCTCTCTTCTCTTCTCTTGCTGTATTAAATTACTTTAGGGTTTAGTACTTTAGATGCTTTCTACTTGATTATACCTGCTGCATGTTTCAGTCATCATTTCTCTCAATTATTATTACTATCAGATCCATCAATCAATTCCATTAGCATTAGCTGTGATTTGATTGGGTTCTTTTAACATGTCTGTAACAACTTGATCTATCTATAGGTACTGCTTCCTACTATTGTAATGCTCATGTTAATAGCTGTAAGGACTAGAGTGGATACCACCGTTCATCCCGCTCAACCGTAAGCACTACATGCACCTCTCTTTTGTAGTCTTAGATATCATGTGTTACTCAATTCCTTTACTATACTTTCCACTTGAAATTAATCCAACTTGCAATACTTATATACATAATTGGACTGCAATGATACATCACATTCATCAGACCGCTAAACCTTGACTCTTACTTATGTATTATCATTCTGGAAAACCTGAAAAATATTTTATCCCTAATTACTGTTATTAGGCAACAACAAAATTAATATCCATCTTAGTGATGATGAAGTTGCAGTTCACTGAGTCTAATAATATGGATTGCATTTCAACTAAACCCAGGTATATTCGTAAAGGCATGTTTGTTGAGGTTGGAAGTGGCGAAGTCTCCCCAGCTTTTACTCAGATATTACAGCTGCTGTTTGCAAACAAAGAGTATTTAGCTTTTGCTCCAGATACTGAAGAAACAGCCACCATGCTCAGTTTATTGTCACTTAAATTTCCTCTACTTAAGGTAATAAAATCATTTTAAGCACGTAGAGGCTCATTAGAGCTTGCTCCACCTCCACCTGTGAGAAAATTTGCAAATCAGTAATAGGTTTTTTATTCTACATGTTCAATTATAGCTCAATATCTCTTGAGTTAAATGATCTGGAAAGGAAAAAAACAACAACTTCACATTAACCAGCGTTTACTGTTAGAACTTTTTATTTCTCTCGCTGATTTGGTAAAGCTTTTGTAACTCAGTAGCAGTTGCAGCCTTACTTTAATGTTATGAGAAAGAAAAAAAACCAAGTTCAAGTAAACGTACTTATAACTGTTGGAAATGTATTTGTTGTTTGCCTCGCTAATTTACTAAAGATTTGTGCATAGATTGCTGTCCATATGCTGTTTTGGAGCTATAACACTTGAAAGGCTTGCCTTTCCATTACACTAGTCAATCCACTTCCCTTCAAAACATTAAAACCGCTACTTTCATATCAGTAGGACTCGAGCTCACATACTATGTTCACTTTGTGTTTTCAGGATGTTTCTATGGTGTACAAGTCTGAGCTTGAGCTCGAAAGCTACATACGTTCAGATACTTACGGAACCTCTGATCGACTCAAGTAAGGATGACTAATGTTAGCAGGAGTAATTTTTGTCTTTTGATGTGCTTTTGGTTGGAAAACAAAAAATTGTGTTTTAACAGGTCGTGCCATTACTTCCAATGGCATTCATGATAGGGTTAGCTTCTTTGCTTTCCTGTGGTCTAAGGCATCAATAATTCAATATTTTAGCTGCTGCAGTATTTCGGTGTAAACACTATATAACTTTCTTCAATACTTTCTCTGACCAGATAAAGGGAACCTGTTTACATCAGAATATATATTGTATTGTCTTCGTCACTCTTTTATTTCCTTGAATGAGCTTACATGTTCAGGGTTCAAGTTTAAGTATAGCTTATGAAAATGCTTGGTCTCAGAGTTCAAAATTACTCCCCGAATAGCTTACTTCATTCATTAGTAAAAATTTAACAAATGTGACACATGTCTGGTCAGTTAAAGGAACTACTTATGGGGCGCAACTTATTGTTTATATCCGAATGTCATGTCTTGTCTTCTACTTTGATATCCATTATGTTTGGGTAATTAGTTGATATGTGTCACGAACCATGACGAGTTAGGACTCTGTTTAACAATTCTCCTTTGAAAACAACCAAGTGATCTTTTATTGTTTCATTCAGAAACTCTTCAAATCCAAAGATTAAAGGAGCTGTGGTATTTCATTGTCAAGGTCCTCAGCTATTTGATTATAGCATTCGGCTCAACCATACATGGGCATTTTCAGGGTTTCCAAATGTAAAATCAATCATGGATACTAATGGGCCATATTTAAATGATCTTGAGCTGGGTGTTAACATAATCCCAACAATGCAGTATGGGCTCAGTGGATTTTTGACGGTAAGAGTTCTCTGTTCTTTATAATTTGACATCAATAATCGACAGAGGACAGACCCATCTATGGGTACAATGTACTGTCAAGTTGCGATTTTGATTATTTTATTAAAGGTGCTAGAGGACTTTATTGATATAGTAGAAGCATATAACGATTCATAAATTGGTTGTCGAACATGTATGTTATCTATGTGAAGACGGGACCTGAGAAGTCATCGGTAATATAGTTGTAATATGCCCTCTCTGTGATGTCTCAACCTCTAGTTGCTTGGAATAAGAAAATAAGTTGGAGACTGTCAGTTTTCTCTGAGAACCCTCATTTTTATGATAGCTTTAAGCAAAGTTACGTGTTACATAAACCATTTAGTAATGTATTTTCCATGCTCTGGAACTCTACCCGTGTAAAATACCCTCTTGTAGGGACCGGAATTGGATCAGGTGCAGCAAACTGCACATTACATCCACTTTAAAAGATATAGTTTTAGCGTGTATATAAATTATTGGACCTATTTTAAAGGGTTCCTTTACACCCACCTTGATATAATATATTAGAATAAAAAAGAATTAGAATTGCAGCAGATGGCTGTTGGCTGCATGGGATCTAGATCCCATTATTCTTATTCTATCACAATGACGCCTGCACGACTGTTTTTTAAAAAGAAAATCTATTCTCATCATATTATTCCCTCAAATGATTTTAGAATTCTCGTCATCTTTAAAAACATCCCTCTTTCTCAGCTCTGCTACATAGAATTGTATCATTTGCAAATTGCAGATGGGTTGATTGTTCCCCTTCTGAGATGTTATTTTCAATGATGCAGTAAGAAGTCATTTGAGAAATTGTCTCAAGACAAGGAAAAATAAAACATAGAAATATAGTGATTCCTTGAAAATTCAGGAACTGGCATGATTATAGAACATTGAAGCTGGAAATATTGCCTGTTTTACTAATTATGAGTTCGCAAATTGGTGTCTTTAATACTTGCTGCTGTCCGGCTAATGGTCATTGGTATAATGGTTCATTCATGCAAAATAGATAAATGTTCACTGGTGGCTGGTGCCCACAGGCCACAACTGTAGAGGAAAGTATATTTAATTGCACATTGTTTCGAGAGGGTTCATTTGCTTAATGGATAAGTCTGTTGTTAACTGTAATATAACATTGTGTAATTTTGAATGGGTGCATTAAACTTGTCCTTGTTTTTATTCCAGATACAGCAGGTTCTTGATTCGTTCATAATATTTGCTGCCCAACAAACTGCCGCTGTTACTGGCACTGTTAATATTGAAATGCCAATCGTGCGCCCTCCATCTGCATCGTCTCTTAAAATGCCTTGGGCGCAATACAGTCCCACTCATATTCGCATTGTGCCATTTCCAACTCGGGAGTATACGGATGATGAGTTCCAGTCCATTGTCAAGACTGTCATGGGAATACTGTATGTATCTATATCTTTCGCAAATTACTCGCTTCTCACGATATATAGTTTTTGTTATTGTATACCACCAAAACTTCAAGCTGGTGCCTTTTACTGATTACTTTCGCAAACTTAGTCAATATGCATTATCAGTTTTGGCGAAGGAAAATATCATGTATGCCTTACGTTGTTGCTTCTCATTCAACTTTCATTAGCTCTTGTCCTCATGGTCATTTGAGTTCCGACACCTCATGAAAATCAAATGCTGATCATTTTCCGAGCTGTGTGAGATCTCTTGAATATCATTGCAGGTAGCTTGCAAAATGGCTTAATGAGTATTCCACAATTTTATGAAGTGGATGAGTAGCACACAGCCACACACTAACATTTAGTTTAAGTAACCTCTGTTTTATAGAAATTAAAGAGAGAGAGAGGGGGGGGGGTTTAAACCACTAAACTAGCAAGGTTCAAATCCTTATTGTCCAAGCGTGAGTTGGAGGTAGAAAATCGTTTAGTCAATCCCTAGATTGAAATAAAGCTTATGCTGGGACTCTTTGTCTGACTCTTGAGTGTTACTGTTTGATAGGGATGTAGTGTTTTCAGTTAATCTGTGTATTTATTGAGACGTTTATCATATTTTGCTGTGCAGTTATATTTTAGGGTTTCTGTACCCAGTTTCTCGCCTTATAAGCTATTATGTTTTTGAGAAGGTTAGTAATGAGTGTTTAAATCCCATGACACGAAACATCAAGGATCTCTAGCTTTTCTTACTTCTTTCTTTTGATATGTGTGCATGTGCTAGGAGCAAAAGATAAGAGAAGGATTGTCTATGATGGGGTTGAAGGATGAAGTTTTCCATATTTCTTGGTTGATTGTTTATTCACTGCAGGTAATCGCTTTTGAGTCACCTACTTGATTATACATGTTGGAACACGTCCTTTTTCTGACTGTTTAAGTTATAATACAGCTGGGCAATTACTGTGTTATATTCCATGTCATCATTTAATAATTCTTGATACCATTGTTGTTGCTTTCAGTGAACAGAAGTGTTAATATTCTCATATTCATCAATAATCAATAAGTGGGAGGTTCTGTTATTAATATTTCTTGTGTATATGAACCTTGTGCAGTTTGCAATTTCGTCTGCCATAATCACTGTCTGTGCTATGAGTAGCCTTTTCAAGTACAGCGACAAGTCTCTGGTGTTCGCATACTTTTTTGTGTTTGGGATGAGCGCGATCATGCTGTCATTTCTCATATCAACATTCTTCACTCGAGCAAAAACAGCTGTGGCAGTTGGCACTCTGTCCTTTCTTGGAGCATTTTTCCCGTATTACACTGTTAATGATCCCTCCATATCGATGTTAGTTATCTATTAATCTAAAGTGGGATATTCAGTTTTGTCTTTTGTGTCGTCCTACATCCTTGGTTGTGGTGCAATAATTTCTTATTCTGTATTATTATTTTGGGTTCCAGGATATTCAAAGTTCTTGCTTCTCTGCTTTCACCTACTGCTTTTGCTCTAGGATCAATCAACTTCGCTGACTATGAGCGCGCTCAAGTTGGTCTTCGATGGAGCAACATGTGGCGGGTAAATTTTATCATCTCATTTCTTATGAAGACCACTCACTTGCTTTTCCATTTGACTCGGCTTCAATTACTACAGGCCTCATCTGGAGTGAACTTCTTGCTTTGTCTTTTGATGATGGCATTTGATTCTCTGCTGTATTGTGCACTTGGCCTTTACTGTGATAAGGTATTCATGTTACCCGTATGGAACACATCATCCTGTTATAAAAATCAACAAAGCCTCTGGAACATATTTTGTCTCAGTATGTTCATGTGACACTGTGACTGGTAACAGTAGAGTGCTAATAGTTTGTTTATCATTTTGCAACTTGTTTATTCGTAGGTTCTCCCAAGAGAAAGTGGGACCCGACATCCATGGGGTTATTTATTCCGAAAAGGATCATTAAAAACAACAAGGATGGAAGTATACCATCCCGAACCAAAAGATAGCATTAGGGATAGTCTGCTGAAGAATCAGTTGATTTCTCATGGAGTGCATACAGCTGAACCATCCATAGAGTCCATTAGCTTGGAAATGAAACAGCAGGAAATTGGTAGCAGGTACATATTCTTAATTTAAATAATATCTAAGTGCGAGGTAAGATCTCTATGTCACATTTCTAATCTTTACCCTCCTCCAGATGCATCCAAATTAAAAATCTGCATAAAGAATATGCATCAGAGAAGGGAAATTGCTGCGCAGTAAACTCGCTACAGCTAACCTTGTATGAAAATCAGATTCTTGCACTTCTTGGTGAGATATATTGGCTTTTTTCTCAGAAGTTTTTTATGGTTGTTTATAGTTTTATCTTACCTGCTCTTCGTCTCCTTGACATACGACTGTGTCTTTTTATACTGGCATGAAACGGAGTTACCTCTAATATGCTTATGCAGATGCTTTGTTGTCTATATGTATGCTTTCTTTCATTATGTGAAGCAGGTCTGTTATTTTTTCGTGATTGCAAAAGACTCATCATTTACAGTTTTACATGGAATTCCTCTGTAGGTCATAATGGGGCTGGTAAAAGCACAACCATCTCGATGCTTGTTGGTCTTCTTCCTCCAACTTCTGGAGATGCCCTAGTATTTGGAAAGAGCATCACTACTGAGATGGTGAAGTTTTTTCTTCTTTCCCTAATTCAAAGTATCTTATGTTACCAGTCACCATGAAACGATAGCAAGTCAAAGTTGTGAACGCGTGGATAGTAGAGTTAAGGCTCTGGAGATGGATGGATAGATCATAGATGAGCATGATAATACAATACACCTGTTAGGGTGACTGCGTGTGCAGATACATACAAAATATGAAAATATACTAATACCTAATATCTTTAAATAAACTCTTATAATATTTTTGCTCCATGATGGTTTTCCTAATGTTTCTCAAACTTCCTTTTGTTTTATGACAGGATGATATTCGAAAGATATTAGGAGTCTGTCCGCAACATGACGTCCTTTATCCTGAGCTGACGGTGAGTAATTTGATTCATATTGTTGGCGCTAAATTTATGAGCTACTCTGCATAATAATGTTTATCTGTGCTTAGGTTAGAGAACACTTGGAATTATTTGGCACCCTGAAAGGTGTAGAGGAAGACACCTTACATGACATTGTGTCCCAGATGGTTGAGGAAGTACGTCCTCTTTCTGTGCTTACTTGTGTCTGTCTACATATTGCCTGTCTCCCAAATTTATTGGTGGCCCATTTCATTAAATTCATTCTCAATATATGCATGTCTTTGTTTCCCTACTGTATAAGCTCCACATAAAATCAGTAAAACAATTGAAATGACAGGGATTGAAAAGCATGATAGATCACCCTTGTTTCATCTATTTATGCGAGTCTACTCAGCATGAGTGATAGGTTTCTCCAAGGAAGTTCCTTCATCCTTTTATTGTATCATATTGTAAGATGCAACTGGAAGACCTGATTCAAGCTGTGCCAACTTCCAAGTCTTAGTGTTTCCCATCTCTGTCATGCCTCATTTATTGCTAAACTTTATATTTTTCATGGAAATTTTACTTGATGGATTTGTCATGCCAGATTTGGCTACATTATGCAGTTACGCAGTGACTTTTTGTATGTTGGACTATCCAGCAGCCAAGTGATAACCCATGCAGTTACGTTAGCGCTAATGATGATTTTCACAGGTTGGCTTGGCAGATAAACATGATTCTTTTGTAAGAGCTCTATCCGGTGGCATGAAGAGGAAATTATCACTTGCAATTGCCTTAATAGGGAATAGTAAGGTGATTGTTTAGCACAGATGATACATAAGTGCATTATTTCTTGTATGTTGATATTGTATTATGTGCGTCAATAGGTTATTGTTCTTGATGAGCCCACTAGTGGAATGGATCCATATTCCATGAGATTAACCTGGCAGTTAATAAAGAAGTTTAAGAAGGGAAGGATAATTCTGCTTACCACACATTCTATGGATGAAGCTGAAGTACTGGGAGATAGGATAGCCATACTGGGGAATGGTTCTTTGAAATGCTGTGGAAGGTAATATTTTGCAAAAGTCAAAGACGGTTTCGTTATGAGGATACACTGTCCGCCATTGTTGTAATATTTTGCTCGGATCAGCTTAAAACGTAAATTATTACATATATATATATATATATCCAGTCAATTAGTTTTTATTATCTGGACAAACATGAATGCACCTTGTGAGTTTTGGTTCATAGTTATTTTCACACTGTGATAATACTCACTAGTTGAAGTCTGATGTGCAAAAATCTGACAGCTCAATGTTTTTGAAGCATCAATATGGGGTTGGATATACTCTTACACTAGTCAAGGTATGTGTACTTCACGATTATATCATATGCATTTTCAGCTTAATCTTCTTGATAAATATCATGATCTCCTTTATATGTATTTTTTCCAGTCTGCGCCCAATGTTCCTGTAGCAGCTGATATTGTGTATCGCCATATTCCATCTGCAATATGTGTCAGTGAGGTACATAGACTTAACTCAAGGTGCTTTTGTTACAATACCTATACCTGGTCCTCTTTACACTGTGTGATGCAACGAACATTGCAAATTAAGTAATTTCACTTTCTCAAAATTGTTTGTTTTAGGTTGGGACGGAAATTTCTTTCAAACTCCCTCTCTCTTCTTCGTCCTCATTCGAAAACATGTTCAGAGAAATAGAATGGCATATGGGTAATTCTTCATCTTCATCGAACTCAGAGTATGACGGTCTCAATTGTTGCCATGGCATTGACAGTTATGGCATCTCCATTACAACTCTTGAGGAGGTTTTCTTGAGAGTTACAGGGTGTGGCTCTGAAGAAGTTGAACCAGTTGAGACTGGAAGTGCGTTTCATGGTGATGATATAATACCCCAAAGAGTTTCATGTAATAAACTTTGGGGCAACTATAAAAGAATTACAGGGCTCATGGCTTGCATTATTGCAAAAGGTTTTGGCATAATCATGGCTGCAGTTTTGGGATTTTGGACTTTCATCAGTTTCCAATGTTGTAGTTGTTGTTTTGTGTCAAGGTCTGCTTTCTGGGTGCATTTCAAAGCATTGTACACAAAAAGACTCCGCATGGCTCAGAGAGACCGGAAAACTATTATTTTCCAACTGCTAATCCCTGCAGTTTTCTTGTTTTTTGGCCTTCTTTTGCTCACACTTAAACCTCACCCTGACCAACTATCTATCACCCTCACTACTTCATACTTTAATCCTCTGTTGGGAGGTGGTGGGGGTGGTGGCCCAATTCCTTTTGATTTGTCTTCCCAAATATCAACCAAGGTGAATTTGTTTCCATATTCGGTAATATTGAATAATTTTATATTTTTCTTTGCAGAGGCACATTGAACTATTAGTACTGATAAAAAGAATATATGCAGGTCGCAGAGAAAGTTAAAGGTGGATGGATCCAAAGTTACAAACCAACTATGTATAAGTTCCCAGATGCGGAGAAGGCACTAGCTGATGCTATTGCATCTGCAGGGCCGTCTTTGGGGCCAGTTTTACTTTCTATGAGTGAATATCTAATGTCCAGCGTAAATGAAACATATGAATCAAGGTATGCACTTTCTGACTGAGCAAACATAAAATGCGGAGATTGAATTTGTTATGGTGGCTGAGTTATCTCACTCATGCAAACAAAATCACGAAACTATATGTGTCAACTGGAGTAGTAAAACTTTCATGTGCAAAAGGCAAATAAATCAAGCTGTAATACAGTGGACGACCAATTCTTGTTACTTACATTGTACCTCTGTGTTTTTCTGCCTGTGTATGTGGGCTAAGACAGAGTAGGTGATTATTGCAATGTATTTTGAAAGCAGCAACTACAGTTATAAAGATTGCCAGTGATTTTCTTTGTACCCCATCCGTTATCGCTATCTATCTACAGGTATGGGGCTATTGTAATGGATGATGATCATCCTGATGGGAGTCTAGGCTATACCGTGCTACACAATAGTTCATGTCAGCACGCTGCACCAACCTTCATCAACGTGGTCAATGCAGCGATTCTCAGGCTCGCAACAGCTAATAATAATATGACTATTCAAGCGCGAAATCATCCATTGCCTATGACAAAAAGCCAACATATGCAACACCATGTAAGCCTGTTGATTCAATACCACTTGTGAGTTCTGAGTATTATCCTCCATGTAGTGCCACTTACTCAGTTAATCATCCGAAATTATGCCTAAATCAGTTTCGTATTTGGAGTACACCAGCACGTCTGCGTGAATCTTTACAACCTAGGAACCTGGTTTGCCACAGTTGCATCTGAGTACTTAATTTTTGGGTGGTCTTCATTGGGTTTGATAATTGTGTATCTTCTGTTCGTCTACAATCATGTAATCCATTACTCGACCATAGAATGCATCTTAAGGAATAACCTAACATGCATAAGGGGTTCTTTAGGCTATTGCACAATTAGTTCGACATTTCTTATGCGGCGATATCTCTCGAAGAACATCTATCATCTAGCCGAATGGAAACATAATATATAACATTTTGATGATTGACTTTTATGTATGAAACTCCTCAGCTTTCATAATGTAAAGGACAGAATATGGTCGTTGCTATGTGAACTTATCTTGTTTCACCCCTCAACGCTATAGCTCTTGTTGAACCTGTAGGACCTTGACGCATTCTCAGCAGCAGTTATTGTCAACATAGCCTTCTCATTCATTCCTGCTTCATTTGTAGTTTCCTTAGTTAAGGTATGTTTTTAAAGTTATTATCGTCAAGATGGTGGCAGTTATCAGTGCGGTTTCTGTCGGATCTTTTTGCATTCTGATAATCAACATAATGTAATCCAGGAACGAGAAGTCAAAGCTAAACATCAACAATTAATTAGTGGAGTATGTACGCTCTCACTTTTTTCAAATATTCCTTTTGGCTCTGATTTTTGGCTCAGTGCAGTTGTCTTTCTTCAAATGGCCTTCTTTCAGGTCTCAATATATTCTTACTGGATATCTACGTATACCTGGGATTTTGTAAGCTTTATGTTTCCTTCATCAATCGCAATGATCCTGTTTTACATATTTGGTAAGGACTTTGTAATGATCGGCCATGTTCCATTCGTGTGGACATTTTATACGTCTTTTGTTTCTTTCCTTTAGTTTGGATCTACAAATCTGAATATCATTCGTATTAATAGGATTAGAACAGTTTGTCGGAAGAGGACGTTTATTTCCTACGGCACTGATGTTCATCGAGTATGGTTTAGCAATCGCGTCTTCAACTTATTGTCTCTCATTTTTCTTCTCCGACCACACAATGGCACAGGTTGGACTATTATCTTCTTTTGATTTGTATGCATCATTCCATGGACGGTACCCTGATACGGTTTGGTGTGCAGAATGTTGTTCTCTTAGTCCATTTTTTTACTGGGCTTGTTCTTATGGTGATTTCATTCATTATGGGTGTAATAAATTCAACCTCAAGTACAAATTCTTTGCTCAAGGTTAGTGACGTGATACTTAAGTAGTTAGCAATGCATCTGTTTCAGTTCATCGTCACAACTTGGAACAGTTTTATTATTAGTAGCGGCAATCTTTAAAGAAAAATGTTTTATATATTTTTGTATCCAGCATTTCTTCAGATTGTCTCCAGGATTTTGCTTTGCCGATGGCCTTGCCTCGCTGGCTCTTTTAAGGCAAGGAATGAAAGATGGATCAAATGATGGCATTTTAGACTGGAATGTTACTGGGGCTTCATTGTCTTATTTGGGAATTGAGGTTACATTACTCCTTTTTTCTAGACCTTCATATGGATGATACAGTTCACCTTTTAAGTTGATCATGAACAGAATTGTTAGTTGAAATTCTAAACGAAACTAAGTTTGGAATGTGCAATTATAAGTAACAAAAGATTATGTTGACCACTTGACTGCTGGATCAATGTGTGGCCTTGTGGGTATGAACTTTATTGCATATGTACTTTCACATGTCAGATCTTACTTTATATTTTCTTCTTGTGACAGAGTGTTGCCTATTTCATTCTAGCTCTTTTTTTGGAACTTTTTCAACCAAGTAAATATACTCTAGCTGTGATGAGAGATTGGTTGAGGAATAAAATAAGTGCTCAGCGTGGAAATCCGCATGGTACTTTGGAGCCACTTGATGCATCAAAGACGGTTTCATTTGACACTGAGGAGGACATAGATGTTCAGATGGAACGAAACCGAGTCCTAAGTGGCACAGCTACTGACGGTCTTATTTGTTTACATAATCTCCGGAAGGTATTTATTATTTGTTGTGTTTGTCTTATTTAAGTCCTTTATAAGTTCATGTCACAGACAACCCTTTGTATGTATTTGCCATGGTTTAAGGTATATCCTGGAGGGAAAACAGGTAGTAAAAAAGTTGCAGTTCACTCGTTGGCTTTTTCTGTCAAAGAAGGCGAATGTTTTGGGTTTCTAGGAACTAATGGAGCTGGAAAGACAACTACTCTTTCCATGCTGTCTGGTATGTGTTAAGGCTTTAATAATAGTTTTCTAATGTGAAATCTCCATTTAGTCGTTTCCACTGTTCTCAAGTAGATAAATAGTGTGTTATCATACCAGGACCCACGCAGTTATGGAATATCATTTTTCTGCGAGCTTATTTCTATTTAGTGAAGTATATTATAGCATGTCATATTCTGTGTATACTGAAAAGAGGTCCAATGTTGCCAACAGCAAGTTGTAGCAAATAAAATGTCATAGTTTTGTCAAGTGTTCGTTAATCCTAATAGTTTAATATTAAAATATGTGGTTCAAATTATATTTTCCCACTGCATCGTTTTTTCCATGGCTGTATATCACACCTTGCTTGTATATTACTCATATCAGTAGAAAGTTTTTGCTATTTTTGTTTTATCGTTCCAGAAGATTAATAATGTCTGTTTATGCAAGATTCATCTTTAACGACCTCAACTCTTTGGACTTGAAAGGTGAAGAATTCCCATCTGAAGGAACTGCAACCATTTTTGGGAAAGACATTCGTTTACACCCTAAGGCAGCACGCCAACATGTAATATTTGTTCCTTTATACCTTCCCATGTTGACCCATAGTCGTAATGACTTATGACATAAAATTATCAATATGCTATACAGATTGGGTACTGCCCACAATTTGATGCGTTGCTGGATTACCTGACAGTCAAAGAGCATCTTCAGCTGTATGCTAGAATAAAAGGAGTTCCTGAGAAGATGATGGAAGACGTAAGTACTAGTACTATTGCTGCTGCTCCACGCATTTTCCGTGGATGGGAACATATTAACAGTTCCCATTTACATTCACGTGAAGTCTTGTAGTGTTGTCAGATACTAACAGGTCATGATTTTTCATGGCTGATGCTGCATGCCATTTCAATTAGCCGGTTAGTCTCTGTTGCACTAATTTAGTGTTCGACTGTTCAACCTTACTGCTTGTTTTGGTAGGTTGTCATGGAAAAGATTGTCGAATTCGATCTTTTGAAGCATGTTGATAAACCGTCTTTTTGCCTTAGTGGAGGGAACAAACGTAAACTGTCTGTCGCAATTGCTATGATTGGAGATCCTCCAATAGTCATTCTGGATGAACCATCCACAGGTAAGTGCAATGTCCATGATGACCTCTACTGGGTGACTGAACTGGCTTCTTGACATGGTGAAATCTTACGTAGTATATGATTAATGTAGCTGCACCTGCACGTGAGATTTTTTTGCTTGTACGATGTTTCGTGGGCACAAGTTAATGCTTTGCATGAAAAGCACAAGCTTTGAAGTCTGACCCTCTTGTACAAATTTTAGGTATGGATCCAGTTGCAAAGAGATTCATGTGGGAAGTAATATCACAACTATCAACCAGGCGGGGAAAGACAGCTGTGATTCTCACCACTCATAGTATGAATGAAGCACAAGCTCTGTGCACCCGCATTGGAATTATGGTAAGTACTTGAAATGCTTTGAACACACAAGCTTTTTTTTTTTAAAAGTTTATGGGTATGATTTACTATGCCCTATTAAAACTAAAGGTTGGGGGGAAGTTGCGATGTATTGGGAGTCCACAACACTTGAAGACGCGCTTTGGCAATCATCTTGAATTGGAGGTGTCAGTTAGTTGTTGCATTTTAAATCCTGAGCCTATCACATCTTTTCTTTATTTATTGTATTTCTCTTACTAGATCAAGCCAACCGAAATAAACATTTTGGAACTGGAGAGCATTTGCCACATAGTCAAGGAAAAGTTGCTGAGTGTTTCATCTCAGAGTAGAGGGATTCTTGGAGATTTAGAAGCTTTCATAGGAGGCAGAGAATTAATAACATCAGAAAATCCATCAGTTGCAGAGTTAACAATGACGCTTGAAATGATTTCTATTATTGGGGACTGGCTTGGGAACAAAGATAGAGTGGATTCATTGATTAAATCAAAGCCCACACCTGATGGAATTCTTGACTGCCAATTATCAGAACAAATGATTCGAGATGGTAAGCTTGAGCATTCTTAGTTATAATAACTCAAGCTTTACAGCATCCCTGCAATGTCACACAATCATAGCAATTGAATGCATTTTTGAACATTTCAAATAGGGTGTTATAATCTTTTTGCGAGGTTTTGCCAGTGACTTTGCCTTTTCACCCAGTGTATGGTCTTAGATAGCCGTTTGACTGACTTTTCGCAGGTGGTATTCCGCTTCCTGTGTTCTCAGAGTGGTGGTTGTTGAAAGAAAAGTTTTCAGTTATTGACTCATTTATTAACATGTCCTTCTCTGGAGCGACGGTACAAAGCTGGAATGGCTTGAGCATTAAATATCAGGTATATGTAAGGTTAACTTCCTTTTTACAAACATCATATGATTAGTGCAGCATGTTGCTGAGTCCTACGGTTCAAATCAGAAGCACACCTCCAATTTAATTATGGGTGGAATCTCGCTGTCAGTGTTGTGAATTATTTACTGCATGTTTCATTTTAGGAAACAGTTTTATCATGTAAACCATCAGTACGGCTTATTGTATTAAGATTTCTGCTTTATCATGCTGCTCACAAAAGTAGCAAAATGTAACTGCAGTTGCAATATGAAGAAGGCCAATCTCTTGCAGATGTATTTGGGTGTTTGGAGCGCAATAGGTGAGTGCATGTTTAACTGCTACATGTTGTGTGATCCTTTTGTCCGATTTGAATTTTGAAGTCTAATCATACATGACATTCAGGTACCAACTTGGAATTGCTGAATATAGCATCAGCCAGTCAACACTCGAAACAATATTTAACCATTTTGCAGCCAATGC
>JAWWMW010001910.1:30459-50019 GCA_035048345.1 Echeveria elegans
AGAAAACTCAACAAAAGACAATTCGTTGCAAAGGTTGAATCTTTGGACATGCACTGAAATTAAAACCTCGAAACAACATAAACTGCAAACTTGAAATGGGCATGGAGAAAAAGAAAAAACAAACCTTTGTTTTCAGTATTCGAAGCGACTTCTTCTCGTTGTTGCTGCATGCACTGCAAGATAGTACTGATGTTGATGCGCCCTTCGAACACACAAATTTTGAAATGAAGAGGAACACGAAAAGGTTTTGTAGTCCCCCTCTCGCGTTTTAAACGTTGCCTGATGCGTTTTTGACTAAAGAGCACGAATGACGTAATTGCATCGTCAATTTATGGTAAGTTTTGAATGCAAATTATAATCTCAGACATTGGAAAAGAAATCCATACTATAATTTAGTAATTTTGAGATGCGGATTAGAATATGGGGATTAGAAATCCATACTATAATTAAATTGATGGTAAAAATTAAAATTATTTTAAATTGAAATATAAAATGGTTTAATAGTACAACATTAAAACAATGTAGTTATAAATCTCACTCGTTTGATAAGTGGGATAACCACTTGAGGCCGAGAGTGGGTTTTCACCCATCTGAATTTTATTTTTACAGTGAAATTTCATTCGTTCGTTCATCCTTTCTGCGGTTTTGTCCACCCTCAGTTGTCGCTGATCGTCCGCCCTCAGCCCATCGCCCATCGCATTTAGGTTCAGATGTCCCTCCCTCGTTAAATTTCCTGGCTCCGCTTTCGATCAATACAAATTAACAGTTAAAAATAAGTCATTCGGTCTCACAATATTGATTGTCGAACCGATTGACATGGTGATGCCTTGCGAGTTTATATTTTAATTGGACACGATTATGTCATTGCTATCTACCAGAGCTTAACAATGTATGCAAATCTTTATGATTAAGAGAGTTTGTCTAATGATGCTCAATATAATTTGATTTGTAATATTTCATTCTCAAACAAAATTTACAATTACGCTTAGTAATAAACTAAATTGGTTACATCAAATCAAAAGTTAATATTTCCATCTCCCTCATGGTACCTTCCAGAGCTCTTCATTCAATAGTATCATAAGCATTTTGAATGTCCATTAGCATCGCATTGGATCAGGTAAAAAAGTTATATGTATATACAGTATAAATGATTATACACCATTGATTTAGATTAAATGAATGGTTATGATTAAATATTGAAGTTATGTTATTAGCGATTAAATTATGTTAAAAAAATATTAAACCATACAAAAGGATATAATTGTCTTGTTGAATTTTAATAATCATCTCCTCATCAATTCATACTTATCCAATCCGACCGGCGACTCGTTTGTCATGTATATAATGTAGACAAGTCGAGAATTATAAAACTCAAAAAGGGGATAGAAAAAAGCTGTACATGAAAAAATGCATCGGATTCATGAATTATGTACATCAAACAAGGGACATGAATTTCATGCCTAATCTCTTTCCGATCGGCATGATGTTATCTCTTCAAACGTGATTTTGTTCTGTGATAATGAGGAAGATATTCATTAAAAAAATGCCGAGCAAGATATTATGGATTAATGTAGAATATAATATTATTAATTTAAATATTGTGTGTTTCTATATTTGCTCATTTTTTATTTAAATATCATTTAATATTATGATCTAATCTAGGACGTATGATGAATCAGATGAATGATATAGATCTCTTTATACTTTCTATCTTAAAAAGCCCTTTTTATATGATCTATTGCCTAGTATATATATGTTTTCTGTTGTAACCCTTGACAAATTCTTGTGCCATAACGATAATATCCTGAACACTTCTACCAGGGATGACTTATTCTCCTCTCCTATAGAATTGATCATGCTTCCCATCCTATTATTGTTAAGATTTTTTGAGATGACTTGGTACATACTTGACTGTGTGTCTCAAGTCTTTCATCTGTCTTGCAACAACGTTCACAACATCCAGACCAACTATTCGCCAATAATTTATAAAGAACTTTGCCCTGCATCCATCAATAATTTATAAGTTCCTTCATTTGTTATTTGAATTTCGACTCCAGTAGAGGTTATATATATTTCATTACTGATTATAATGTTTTCGCAGCAAAAGGTCATGCCGAATTTTAAACAGAATAATATTAATGAGAGGAAGTAAATTTCCAGTCTATACCACGTTAATTTAGAGCACAATAAATTCAAATGAAAAAACATATGAATCCCCCCAAAAAAAAAAAAACTTCAGAATCAATTATGGAGGGACAGCTAATGAGAAGTCAACCAATAATGGCATTAAAAAGTAAGTAATGGCCGAAGCCAGCACCTTCCTTGTCCCCGGTGCAATTATTTGATCAGCCACCAGAGGAGACTTGTTCAGTAGTTCACAAAATACAAAATGAAAACTATTCAACTTGCCATGTTGCCTATTTAACCAACTATTGTCTCCGAGAAATTTTCAATCCATCGATATTTCATTTTTTTTACAATCATTCTGTGCTCTTCTCAATCTTTTGTTCAGCCAACAATGGCAGCTATAGTGAGTCCAAGCTTTGTCTCTTCCCATCCATTAGACTTAACCATTGTGAGGAAGTTCTTAGCCATAACCGAAGGCAACTTCTCAGTTTCAGATGTTCAAGGAAATCTCTTGTTCCGATTGAAAGATCATTTGTTCCATTTGCACGACCACCGTGTGCTCCTTGATGCCGCCGGAAATCCTGTGGTGACCCTTCGTAAAAAGGTATATGTTATTAAGTTCAGTTCAATTTGAGACTTTCAGCTACGTTGCAAGTCGTACAATATTTTTTTTTTTAAAAAGTCAACGGAGCAAAAAAAAATGTGCAGGTTCGGACATTGCATAGTAGATGGCAAGTCTTCAGGGGAGAAAGTACTGAGGAAAAAGATTTGTTGTTCACCGTAAAAGAAACATCAATGATCCAACTGAAGACAAAACTCGACGTGTTCTTAGCGCATAATACGAATGAGAAGGTTTGTGACTTTAAAGTCAAAGGAAGTTTTTTCGAGAGATCTTGCACGGTCTATGCCGGAGAGACTTCCAACATTGTGGCACAGGTACATCAACAACTGTATATATCTCCGGCATTTGTCATATGAATCTTGATCAGGTTCTAATCGTGCAACGTAAAATCTGATCCTCTCATTGCAGATGCACAAACAAATGACAGCCGGAAGCTTATTACTCGATAAGACCAAATTCAACATTACAGTATACCCAAACGTTGATTACGCGTTCATAACAGCCATCGTAGTTATTCTCGATGAGATCAACCGTGCCACCTAAAAATGAAATATGTCATGTTTACAAATTTTATGGTCGCAATTTCAACTCTATCTAGTGTTCATGTTCTGCCCGTTCTGGAAATATATTCGGATTAACAATAAATTGAAACTTTTGCTAATTGAAAGTTCCACAATTGTTCTATGCTCTCATCCTTGATGGTCGCTCTATGCGGAGAATGTAAGGAAGGCTCGTCGCGTTTCTTGATACTTTAAATTAATATATCATGCGCTTACGGGTTAGCACAAAAATTTGATTGGCTCGGTCCATTAAGCCCAAGTTCCTGATATTTTTGTGTTGGACTTGGAATGGACCCCAATCCGAATGATGACCGTCTAGCAATCTGCAGCTTAGTCGGAGGGGATGGGGAAAGGGTACTCGAATATTCCGATACGAAATATAATAGCCCAGACCGAGTGAACAACTTATTAACAAATCTTAGGACGGGCCCTGACACACTGTATTCATTTAGTATTTACAAATATTTTTCTAAATTGGGCGGCCAGTAAGTTATTAAAAAAGGATCCAAACAGTCTGGATCGTAGCAAATACAAGGGGAGGCCGAGTTTGCCCCTCAAGTGTCAGTTGGTGTTTATAATACACCAACTTAATAATGCTGAGTAAGATATAAATCCGGCTCAGCCTAAACGAGACAGAAAGCAGTATCTCATACAAACGCAATGACATGAGATCATAAATAAACATGGTAGTCAAGAGCCGAGCACGGAGGAGGCAGTCCATCAAGTCTGAGGTCTTCCTGAACCCGCAAGGGGAGGTCCCCGAGACAACCCGTCATGAAACTGCTAATATCAGAATAACAAAGAATCGCCCGGCTTGTTTAAGTAGAAGCTAACTTCGAATATATTCACATTCCAAAGATCCCTCACTGGCCTTCGCTTGATCCGAAAGGAATTCCAATCCAAAGATGATTCTCGGCCTAAACGGATAATATCATTATGAACTGTTTGGAGCCGAACATTTACAAACATCATATTTCAGTTTTTACTTATCAAAAATAATACTTACGTAATACTTATCAAACTAATATTTATTACTACACTGCTCACTACGCCATGTTGTAGGTGAGGTCTACGTGTCATGAAAACTTGAAAAGGAATGTTTGGGGGACCGCAGAACCAAATAATAAATGCCAAGTAGGCTTTGAGTGTAAGTGGGACCCATACCATTAATTAATTAAAAATATTCTCGAAAAAGGCCGGGCGAATTAAGCAGCACAACACAACTGGAGGAAACGCAGAGGATTCGATTCGATTAATCCCAAAACAACACGAAACACAAAAACATGTTTGTTTCGTTCATCAACCTCTTCCTCCTCCTCCCTCTCTTTCCCCCCTAGGGTTTCGCAATTCCCCTTCGATTAAAGCCACCGCCTTTCCGCGTTTTTGATTCCGGCCGAAAAAGGGTTTTTTTTTCCGTCTTTTCCTTTTACTTTTCAAGGTAGACTTTGTTGGTTTGTGTCGTTGTAGTTTTTAAAGATGATGTCGTCTTCCTCCTCATCCTCCCCTTCTTCTGCTTCGTCCTCCTCCGCGGCTGTTCGTGTCGAGAAGGCCACTAGCGATCTCTTGATTGGACCTGACTGGACTATGAATATGGAAATCTGCGACTCTATCAACGCCAATCATTGGTATCAATCATCTTTTTGTTTTTTATTCTTTGTTCACAATTTTTTTTTGTTTTTGTACATACATACGCATTCCTCTGTACGATTTTAGTGAATCGCTGTTTGGAAATGTTGGGTGTTTTGGTACGGAGGCTGTCCTTCATGGTTGTTCTTATCATTTTTGGTAGGCATAGCCAACTTTATCGTCTTATGGAGCTGGCTTGGTTATTGAGATGATTATCCGTACCTCTGACGTGTAACATGAATAGTTTAGGTTGTTAATTCAAGCATTTGCGCACTGGTCAAAGATGTACTTGTAACGGCCTAATGCGCATGCGTAACTTGATTGGTCATGATTTGCATTGGGGGGGATTTTGTTGCATGTAATTTCTTTTGGACTTCGGGTAAGGATTGCACGAACCAAAAAAAAATCTGAATATTTAAGTTAATTATGATGTTCCTTTTGGTGCATATCTTTATTTTTTTGAGTTCAAAAGCGAGCTCGAACCTGATGTACTATTACAAATGTGGGAAACAATTTGAAAAAATAACTCTTTTACCGATTTTTGTTTGAGTTCAGCAGCAAAAGAATGTAAATAGTACCCTGTTGGTTGGTGCTACGACAACCTTGTGCCTTTTATCGGTTTGCATCAGTCGTTCTCGGAGGCTATTTATCGTTTATGCGACTTGTTTAATGAGGCCATTAAAACATTGCAGGCTAGCTAAGGATGTTGTGAAAGCAGTGAAGAAAAGGTTGCAACACAAGAGCTCCGCGGTTCAGCTACTGACCCTGACGGTATGGTGCTTCTTGTTGTTAAAATGTCCATTCACAGCTGTAAGAGCTAAGAGGGCTTCTGATAACTAATAGATGAACAGATAGTATGTTGGAGGCACTGTATCTGATAGTTATTATAATGATTGTCGATAGCTATTTACAAATTTGTATTATGCATTTTTAGCTTTTGGAGACGATGGTGAAGAATTGTGGTGATTATGTCCATTTTCAAATCGTGGACAGAAATATACTGCAAGACTTGGTCAAAATGGTAAAGAAGAAGGTAATCTGTGGAATTTTGTCAATTCTTGGGGATTTTTTTGGGTTTTCTTCTTTCTTGAACAACCATTACCTTTAATAGTGGTGAAGTTTTCTTTACCTATCTCAATCGGACTTGTTTGGAACTTACCAATTTGCGATAATGATCTTTTTTTCTTTTCAGGCTGACACAAAAGTTAGAACGAAAATTTTGGTTTTGCTGGACTCTTGGCAAGAAGCATTCGGTGGTCAGGGTGGGAAATATCCCCAGTACTTCTGGACGTATGAAGAACTCAGAGTAAGCTATTATCAAATAACCAATTTTGACATTGATCCAGTTGGTGCTACCTTACAATTAATTTGTACCGTCTCAAATCGGTCAATACTTCGCCTTCTCGCGAGGATAACACTAGCACATACAAGGATACAATTAGATTAGTCTAAGCAGTTATCCATGGTGATGCATCACTTGTGTTATTGTCCGTAAGCGTGGATGTTTCTCAGTTTTGGAACTCTTGGGATCTTGTTATCTTCGGCGGAAAATGCAATCATCCGTTGCATTCGTGGCAAGCTTTTACTTATTTGTTTACCTCAAAATTCATGTTTTATAATTTTATTCTTGCAGCGCTCTGGTGTACAATTTCCAAGACGCGCACCAGATGCAGTTCCAATATTTACTCCCCCTGTCACGCATCCGCCTGCAAAGCCTACTCAGCCAAGTTCTGGTAGGCCAAGCAATGGTTCAACTTCAACGAGACTTGACGAGGCAATGGCTTCGGAGATGACAAGTCTAAGGTAATCCTCAACGATGGTGCCATTGAAATGTTGGATGTTTGACCTCATCTGTCACCATTTTTCTTACTGTTTTGCAGTTTACCTGGACTTGATGCAATGGGACGTGTCGCGGAACTTCTAACTGAAATGCTACGAGCAGTAAATCCTGGCGATCAAGAGGTACATCTACATGTCATTGTATGACACTTGAAGGCATATTTTGGCTGACTGTTTTTTATTTTTTATGTAGGCAGTTAAAGATGAACTTATAGTTGATCTTGTGGATCAATGTCGCTCCAACCAGAAAAGATTAATGCAGATGCTGACCTCTACAGGGTACATTTCAAATGCCGAAGCATCCTATGCTACCCAATATTTCGCATATGTAAATCATGTGATGTGTGTTCTCTAGACTTGTCTCCATCTCAAATTTCATTTGATGATCCAGGGATGAGGAGCTCTTAGCCCGGGGTTTGGAGTTAAATGATAATCTACAAAGTGTGCTTGCAAACCATGACACAGTCGCTTCTGGTTTTCCCCTGCCAGTTAATAACCAAATAGCAGATACAATTTCGCAGTCAGGTGATGCAGTTGCTTCTAGCAGTCAGGTTCCCAATAAAGAGCCTGAAACAGAACCTAATGCAAACTCCATTGTGCCTGTTGGTCCGGCTACTAGTAGCAAAGGCGACGAAGTGGAGGATGACGAGGATGATGATTTTGCGCTACTAGCAAGAAGGTTGGTGCTTTTATCATAGGCTTATTTTTCTTGAGTCAGTACAAATTCTAACTTAAAGTTTAATTACCGGAAACCATCCGTAAAATACGGGTTTTTCTAAAAGACATTCTTAAAACCCGATATTACTCAGACACACCTATTAAAATGTTTTTCTTACCAAAAATCATCCATAAAAAATCTTTTAAAAACCCACCCATCGGCAATTTAAAAACACTCATTTGTTCAAAACAATTCAATAAAAATTAAAAATTTCAGAAAACAAATATAAAAAGTCACAAATTTAGTGGCGTATTTAATAATAATAAAATTATGCACTAACACTTTTTTGTATAATTTAATATGATATTTCAAAAAAATTTACCAAATTTTTGCACAAAATTTTATAAAAATACACGGAGTAACAAAACTGTTTAGTTTGTTTGTAATTATTTTTTGTGTGTCTCCGAATTTTTAAGAAATTTTTTATTTCTTTGTTATTTTAAATACAAATATTTTACAAAACTTGAATTTCCCATTATATTTCATATAAACAATTAGTAAAAATAACAATAAAAATTACAAAATCTGTTAAAATTCAGAGACTTTAAAACAATAATTGAATACTATTAATTTTTTAATATTTTTTATATAATTTTGTACTAAAGGTTGTTAAATTCTTAAAATATCAAATTAATACAAAAAGAATTTTAAGGCATAATTTTTTATTAAATATGAAACTAAATGAGTGATTTTTTAATATTTGTTTGCTGAAGTTTTGAGCTTTTTTGTTTGTTTGCTGAAGTTTTGAACAAATGAGTGTTTTTAAATTGACGGTGAGTGGGTTTTTATAAGATTTTTTTACTGGGTGGTTTTTGGAAAAAAATATTTTTTAACTGGTGTCTAAGTAATATCGAATTTTCCGGGTGGCTTTTGGAAAAACCCGTATTTTACGGATGGTTTCGGTAATTAACCCAAAAATAAAGCTAGGTAGTTTTATAATTTTGGTATAGGTTGGCTCTGGAAATTATGTGGTCTGGATAGGGCCAGCTGAATTTTATAGCGATAAGCTTAGGTGGGGGAACATTAGCATATGAAAAATGTTCGGAGTAATAGATTTTTTGATCCTTGAGGTTTATATTACGGGTACATCTGACCGTTGAAACTTGTCCTTCTTAAACAGGCACTGGAAACCTCAAAACTCACAGACTGCAAACACAGAGAACCCACTGTCAACAAGTATTGAGCATGAATCACCCGCAGCTGAAGCAACAGCGAATCCTAATAATGCATTGGTTCTGGCTGATCCTCAACCACAAACAAGGGTAACAAATGAACAAGACATGATTGACTTCTTAAGTCTTGCATTGACAACTACATCAGTCGAATCTCCAGCACTTCCTGCGCATGAAACTCCTGTTTCTCCAACTACACAAGTTCAGCAGACTGGTTCCCAAACATATCATGGACAGGTGACTTACAATAATTATGTAGCCTGGTGGGCTCAGCCTCAACCTCAGGCACATTTGCAACAGTTCCATCAGCCTCAACTTCAACACCAGCCACAGATACATCCACAAAAGTTTCATCAGCCACAGACACAGTCACAACAGTTTCATTTTCAGAATGGAGTGCCCCTGGCAACACAACAGAAAGCCTTTCAGTCAGCCCAGTTGCAATATCCTCAACAGTTGCAGTATCCACAAACCCGCCCATCTCAGCTGCCAGGTTCATCGCAGCAGCAGGCGCAATCACAAGCACATCAACAGACACCATTCCAGCAAGCACAGATGCCGTCTTCTCCTCAGTATCCTCAATACTCACCTACTTACATCCCGCCTCCATGGGCAGCTACCCCCGGATATTACAGCAATCAGAGACCTCTCTTCTCCGACAATACTCCACAAAACTACAGTTCCCCGTCCTACGGTCCTACCCAACCGAACGGGCCTCAGCAGTGTAATATTGGGTCAAATGTGCAGAATGATCCACGAATGAGCTCCAGCCCAATCACAACCGTACCTGAAGCAGGACGGAAGCCTTTCATTCCATCCTACAGGCTGTTTGATGATCTTGATGTCTTTAAGCAGACTGATGGAAGAGTGAAAGATACGGGCACCAGTGGATCTCCGAGCTTGGCCGGAGGCCCTGGCCAAGGTATGATCGGTCAAAATAAATAACTCGTCAGATGTTTCAATCCTCCAGTACCTATTGAAGCACGAACGAAGCTTATATTATTCTGTTGATACTAGTTGGTGATGTCTCTTTATTTAGAATTGCTATGCAGGTACGTGTTATTTAGGGCTTATGTTCACCAATGCGCGAGTTTCGTAGGGTATTGATTATTATCTGTGATTATCGATATGGAGGTTTAGTGTGTACATCCATCCATGCCCTATTCTTCTTCCTTTTCTTGAATCAATGAACTCTTGGTAGTGACATTTCATGTTTTTTGTTTAATGCAAACAATTTGGCTTGATCTGTGGATATTTCATAACTTCTTCTTTGGTTGATGCATTGCTGAGTTGCAAAGATAAATAGTAACGCAAATTTTTAAAAAAGAGCATGTTCTCTTTAAAAGGGGTATGACACTGCAATGAAATATTATAAGGTGGCTTTCCGAAAGTATTAATTTTGGTTATTTATCTAGGATTTTTTCCTGATATTTATTTAGTTATTTGAATATTTTTTATTAGTTTATTAATTAACTAAAGTTAACGGAATGTGTGTTTTCGTTAATGGAGTTCATATAAGAGGCGCGGACGTTGACGAGATCAGCTAGGGTTTAACAACATATAGTGTAGAGATTTATAGTGCCATATATTAGGGTTTATGATTGGGCTTCTCTGGATACGTTGGGCCGACTCCCACACAGCTCGGAAAGTGTTGTTGTAAAACGGCATCGTTTGTCGTAGCTTTGGGCCTTCGGCATAGACAACAAGTATGGATTTTTCTTTAAATATAATTATTGGATTGTGTTTAAGCTTAATGAATGTTTAATAGTGTATTAATGTTATTATAAATTATTGCTGCAGCTGGATAACAAGAGGATGTTCTGAAGACAGAACTACAAGACAGAAAAACAAAAATGAGATGAGATGGATCATATGGTTTTGGCAGAGCTATCATCTCCAAAGACGCGTTTGCGGAAGTCCGAAACCATGAGAGGCAGTCCCTCACGGAGGGAAACTGTTGGTTCCCATCCTAATAGTTCTTTCGCCTTGGATATGTCTGGTTTTCTCTTGTGTGGATCATCCTCTGTGTTCGGTCTGAACTCTATCTTCGCATTCGGATCTATTGTCTCCTGTACCACCTGAAATACAAAACATTTTTACACCCAACATCATTTGTCTAATAATGGATAAATGAAAATATGTCCGTCTATTATATTCTTTTGAACTAAACTGAACTAGACAGCAATCATGTACTTGATGCAGAGAATCGAGGTGAAAACTTTAAATACTTTGTCTGGGATACTTAAAAACTTTTTGAGTTAATAAAATAATAATCAAGAACAATTGTTGTAAGTTAAAGTGCAAAAGAAGAAGAAGCAAATGAGAAATAAATATACCTGTGCAAGTTCAAGCATGGTGAATTCTCCAGGGTTACCGAGATTGAAAGGACCAACATGGTCTCCTTCCATGAGCCTCATAAGACCTTCTACCTGCGAAACAGTTTATTTAAACATGTCAGATGGAGAACGTGCTAAAGTCTCGAATAAGGGTAGATCATCAGTCAAGAACCCTGATCTAATCACAAGTGTGGAAATGTGCTTTAAAATAAATTACCAAGTCGGAAACGTATTGAAAACTTCTGGTCTGTTTCCCATCCCCATAAACAGTCAGTGGCTCTTTCCGCAATGCCTGCAGTATAAATGTCAAGTTATAACAATACTCCTTTTTTTTATTACTCTACTATTTTCTTTTATATATACATGCTTAGGTGAAGCTTGCTCACCTGAGCTACAAAGTTGCTAACAACGCGGCCATCGTCGATGCACATTCGTGGCCCGTATGTGTTAAAAATCCTAGCGATCCTCACCTGATAATACAATTTAAGAAGGCAACTCTTTTACCGAGTTATTCAGCAGAAAATGCGAATAAATAACCTCAATGCCTAGGCCTCTGTGGTAGTCCATTGATAGAGTCTCGGCTGTTCGCTTGCCTTCGTCATAACAGCTCCTGACGCCAATGGGATTGACATTTCCCCAGTAAGTCTCGACCTGGGGATGCTGAAGAGGATCGCCATACACCTCACTAGTACTAGTCAGGAGGAACCTTGCGCCCACACGCTTGGCCAGCCCTAACATGTTCAGCGTCCCAACCACATTAGTCTTGTGTCAACTGGTTAAGGAAAATACATAAACACAATAAAAATTCAAGAATGAGATGACACAAAATGAATGAATGTGAAATTCATAATAAGCAAAGGATATGATGGTCTTGACAGGATTGAACTTGTAGTGAACAGGGGAAGCAGGGCAAGCGAGATGGTAGATCTGATCGACCTCGAGCAAAATGGGCTCAACGACATCATGCCTGATCATCTCAAATCTGGGATTACCAAAATGATGCATCACATTGTCTTTCCTACCGGTGAAGAAGTTGTCGACCACAATGACACTGTCACCTCTTTCCATCAACCGATCCACCAAATGGCTTCCAACGAAACCAGCCCCACCGCTGACAACCACGCGTAGCCCTTTTCTCTTCAGCCCTAACGGAACCTTTCCCGCCACATTACGTCGAATATTATGGTTGATGGCATTGTGGGTGTGGTCTGATAGGAGGACTCGGCGGGTTGATGCTGATGTTGACGCAATAGTGATCAGCAGTGGATCGGTAGTTGATGATGAAGAGCGAAGAGGGAGGTGTATGAGGTCGAGATTGAGTGTGAGGGAGGAGATGGCTATGCCGAGGAGCAGGAATGTGAGGCGGTGTTGGCAGAGGAGGTAGCTGATGGGGTCTGGCAATGGCATTGTTGCTGAAACCAGATTAGATAAGGGTAGTAGTTACCAGTTGTTGTTGTTAAGATTGAATCTGAAACTGGGGCTGGGGGGGTTTGTTGATGTATTTTGTTGATGTGAGAGAATGATATGGGGAGGCTGTGGACTGATTCAAAACAAGGTAGAGGAGAGAAGGTGGAGTTGAAGGCTGTCATTTAGCAGAGCATTACTCTGCATGAAATCTCGCATCCCCTGCCTCCCCTCCTGCTCCTGCTCCTGCTTAAATATTGCTCCACCAATCAATCACCATGCGTTATTTATTTAATTACGCATCATTTAATATTACTTAAACACACAGACAGGATAGGAAGTGCTCTGGGTATGTTTAGGAAACTGCTTGCTTCTGTTCATTCTCTACTAGTTTATGACATTCAAATTTTCGTTCTGCAGGAGCAAGAAAACCGTTACTTCATCAACTGTCATCATTCATTCAATGCCTAGTACAGCAGAGATTTACATCTGAATTCCACAAACGTAATTCGATTGTTAACCAAATTACTGTTGTGCTATTCTAAGTCATGTTAACCAAAAGTAAAAAATTACTGAGAATTATATGCATATAAAATTCAAAACAGTATGATTAGGTCAAATTTTTTATTTTTTATTTTATAGATATAAATAACACCAAACACAGCGACAGCAGTGTAACAATACAATAAAAATCGATGACTGAATCTGCGGAGCACCTGCGGCCTAATAAAAAAAGAGGAAGCTGGGCCAGCTGCTCTGATGACTGGTTTGTTGGGCCATATTAATACAGCTTGCAACTTCGGGAGGGTTAGCATCGATCGCAGCAGAAGCGAAGCGGAGGCAGAGGTATGATATTCGATTGTTGTATTATTAATACATCTTGCAGCTTCGGGATCTAGCAGGGTTAGCCATTATCGATCGCCAGAAGATCAATTATATTCGATTGTTGTTTTTGTTTTAATTGTTGCATTTGTTTTTGTTTTTGTAGGAGAATTCAATCCAATGTCGATAGCCACTGCATCAGCAACAGCAACCGCTTTCCCCCTTTCACAGGGTGGGAATTGGATGAAGAAGCAGCAGTACTCTTCTTCTGGCAACTCTATTGTTGCGTTTCCTCCCAGAGCCCCTTCCTCTTATCCAGGGGCCGCCATGCAGGTTTATTTTAATTCTTAAATTTGGCAATATTTTTGATTGTTGCTTATAAATTTAGCTTATCATCAAAGTCTAGGCCCGCCCTTCGCCTGTCTGTCGTTGGAGCCTCAGCCTGAGCGACACTCACACTCCTTCCTACAAGCGCACGTCCACCCTCGGAAAGGGTATGCTTGTATTTTTTTTTCCTTCTCATTATTATTTAAATTTACCTTTTTCCGTATCAGCCCTCTCCGATGATTCTGTGATGAAGAAGATCTTTGAGGAGTGGATGCAAGACTTTGGGCGTGTCTACCCCACCCAAGAAGAAAAACAAAGGCGCTTTGAGATATTCAAGAAAAGCGTGGAGAGGGTGTATGCTAATAATAAACGGTGGTTCCCGCTATGTTCCTTCGGTCTCATTCAATTTGCGGACAAAGAGTTTAAGGAAATTTTTTTCGGACACCGTGATGATGAAGATCTTTGAGGAGTGGATGCAAGACTTTGGGTGTGTCTACCTGTAACAGGAAGTCTGTTACAACTCTGTCTATTGTCCGTCCCATTCTGTTATGAGTCTGTTAAGGGTTGGAGCGCTGCGTTTTATGTTTCGTCCGGTTCAAGTATGTTAAGGGTTGCAGTCGGTTATAAGTCTGCATTTCATTCTGCTCAGATCTTCAATCAATGAAAAACAATCTTCTTCAATTCCCAAATCTCTTTGTCCGAAACCCTAAATCAATTCTATCAATAACTCAGGACCCTATCGGTGATCTTCTTCCATTCACCCTTAGATCTGAGAATACTGCTCCTAGATCGCTCGGTGTGATCCTAGAACAGTGATCTATCCTCCCGTTACACTACCCCACCCAAGAAGAAAAACAAAGGCGCTTTGAGTTAATCAAGCAAAGCGTGGAGAGGATATATGATAATAATAAATGGTGGTTCCTGCTATATTCCTTTGGTCTCAATAAATTTGCAGACAAGGAGTTTAAGGAGTGTTTGTCAGATAAATTTCATCAAGGACAAACGAAACAAAGCCTGCAATGTGTATTTATATTGGATTTGGATATTGCTATTGAGACCAATAAAATTAGTTATGGACTATTGCTTCTATTCATTCAAGGAAATGTCTGTCTTTTAAGTGTGGCATGTGATATGAGTTAGAAATTAGGTCCAGCAGCAGGAGCAGCAGAGAAATGGCTTTCGAATAACATCAAAACAAGAATTAAAATAAAGAAGTTTAGTATCCGTAATTTTTCTTAATCGATTATATATATATATATATATATAAAGAACTAAGACGTATTCTTTTTCTTTTTACAAAATCGCATAAGACTGTGCGCTCCATCGCCAGAGGAGATTACAGCAACAAGCTCGTCCTAGTCGTAAGTTTCGATGCTTATAGTTTCTATAATTTGACGCTCGAATTGACATGCTAGGGTTTTGAGTAGTAACTGTTTTAGGAATCGAATTGGTTTTGACGTTGTCTTTCAGCCTGCTGGCTATCCAGTATGATGCGCATATTGTGTATGAAGAAGAGATTATTGATCCTCAAGTGATTCATGGCAATTTTTTATTCTATTGGGGTTGAATTCTGTAGCTGAAAATTAGGGGTTCGGTTTGTTGCAGGAAGATACAAAAATGATTAGCTTTTTTTTATTTTTATTTCTTTGTATCATAGACTCCTAAAGTGACTAATGTTGTCGCATTATAGACATGTGAACAAGAAAAGGGTCGAGTGGTGTTTCAGATGTGTACTTCTGATGCTGTGAGAGCTCTTAAGGCCGCTCAGCTAGTGGGAGTTAAAGCTATTGTTTATATGACTCGTTTCTTTCACTTCTGTGTCTCATGTTGACTGTAACTAATGTTTTACCAAAATATAAGGTTAATTTGCTTTTAAAAGGCTGCTTTTTAAGTTATAGTGTTTTGCTTCTGTTTGCTTTGTTGTTACACAACTTTTGTTTCCATCATTAGCTTTTGGATCATCGTTCACTCTCTCTGATTTACATATACTTATCAAGTAAATGTGTATGTCATAATAAATTTGGAAATAATATGTAATATTATCGAGATTCGTACACCATCTGGGACTTCAATACTTTATTTTCCATTTTGCTAACGGAGCCAAATTTTCTGTCTTTATTCGTGTGAGTCTCTTCTGTCTCTAGATATCTGATGCAGAAAAGATAATCTCTTTCCAATCCCATATGTATATCCTTGTAAGAGTCACAAGTAGGGTACTTTTTGGGTGTAGGAGATGATAAGTTTTTAGTCCTGCCCCTCCCAAGTGAAACAATGAAGTAGCTGGCTTGTTTGTGTACTAACAATAGTTTGCGTTATATGCTGAAAAGTGAAAACTACTCTTCACTGATATTTGGTGATAATGTTTTCACAGATGGTAAATAGTGCTGAGTGTTTCGAGGTACACATAAGTGCTTAACCTGACTTTTTACCACTGTTTTCATAGCTTTAAAGATGTTGCAGCAGTTGACATCAACATGGGATGCCCCAGCCCCCAAGTCATTTTCCATTAGCGGCGGAATCAGTCCTGCTTTATTGTCTAAACCAGATCTCGTTCACGATGTGAGCAATGTGAAGAAAAGGCTTAGAAATATTGTCCGGACTTATTATATATATGCTCGAAGGATTACAGTTTTTCATCTTTATGCAGATTCTGACCACACTAAGGAGAAACTTAGTTAACACATGTAACATGCAAGATTCGACTATTGAATTCGCAGCAAAAAACTGTTGAGCTAGCCAGGAGAATTGAGAAAACTGATGTGTCTGCTCTTGCTGTTCATGGGAGGTATAAGCATCTGCTATCAATTAAAATCTGTTTTATGCACTGTCGTGTAATATTTCTTCTGATGTAATCATCCATCAGTGCTTCACATCCTGATGCGTTGTCATCTATGAATGCTCTTACAAAATTAAGTGACATGTCGCATCTTCATGCTTTTTGTATCTGACATCTGAATTAATTATCTTTGAACAACTTATTTCTCCCACAAAAATTTGTAATCAAGTGATTTATGTATGCAGAAATGCGGCAGATAGGCCTGCGAATTGGGGTGGCATTGCAAATGTTGTTTATGCAGTTTCCATTCCTGTCATAGCAAACGGTGGTGTGTTCGAGTCTTATGACTTTGAACGCGTGATGAGCTCAACGGGTACGTTTTAACTGTTTGTGAATTTTCCAAGTTTGTGCATGTCAATAGACAGTTAGACACTAACTTGAAGACATGCTAGCCTAGAGCATTATTGATGAGTGAAAAATATGTCTAATATTTTCATACTCTTTCACTCATATTCTCATTGATTTAATTAGAAAATATGTTGTTTTTGATACTCTTGATGATGTTTCAGGCTAAAAACACGATTTCCATGACTTGAAAAAGCTTGGAATGAAATATGGGAAATAACGTGCAAATCTAGTGGAAAAAGCAAGGATTTCGACTAAAAAGAGTTCATTCGACATGCACAGCTTTCAAGGCTTCCACAGAAGGCGTCCGACGTTCAATTGAACTGAAACAAGACTTTAGACCTTATATAATGCAGATGTTGAAGACCATCTTGCACAATGAATTTACTTTGAAAAATCAAAGTTTTGTGACCGTTTGAAATGTATTTTTATCATGCTTGAGCTGTTCAGAAATCAAATTTAAAGTTAGAGTTTGATGAATCTCTAGATTTTCAGCAATTTAACAAAGGATGTGAAATCCTTCTGCACAGTTTGAATTGTATTTTCATACGCTCATTGTCTCTAATCGGAGGGGATATTCATATAAAGTACGAGCAAATTATACTATTCATAAGCAGTATTGTGTGCTTGTTAATAATGATCCGGTCTAAGCTGAATATCAATGAATTTGAAAACTCTTCTTCTTCTTTTTCTCCGTATGATTGGTTTCTTCTTTTTTGTCATCTAAAAAAAACCATTTCTTTTAAAATTGGGTTAATTATAAATAACCCCCCTTATATTAAGGATGTTTCTAAAGTCACACCCATATGATTCTTCCTCACAAATAACCATCCATATGTTAAAAAAATTTCCAAAGTCACACTCATTTCACCATTCCGGTAGAATTCAGACAATATTTCGATAAAACTCACACTCATTACACTATTCCGGTAAAATTCACATCCATTACACAATATTTTTAATTTTAAAATATTTTATAACATTTATTTTCACACAAAATAACATGTTTTAGGTAATTTTTAAATCGATCGAAACATAATAATGATGATTAATGTTGAAGGAATAAATAAGAAAACGACATTTAAACAACTAAGGAAGGTGGTGGACCCGTATCGTGAGTTTTTGAGCCTGAATATTGTCTGAATTCTACCGGAATTGTGAAATGGGTGTGACTTTGTAAATTTTTTTAACATATGGATGATTATTTGTGAAGAATAATCATACGGATGAGACTTTAGAAACACCCCTAACATATGTGTGATTATTTGAAATTAACCATAAGGAAAATTAATATAAACATACATGTGTTTTAGAAAATACATTTAGTCAAGTGTAAGTGTCGGTATAACCAGCCATGGTACTAGATATTGCAAGGGAGTGATATATGAAAGTTGGTTGAGAGCAGAAGATCTGTCCGTCAACGTCCAGAATTGGTGGTCAGAAACAGCAACCTCGTGGTGGTGTGATGCCGGAAGGTCAATGCCAAAAAAGCAGAAGAATGAACAGTTGTGACCGTTGGCATCCAATTTCTCCAACAGGTGCAACTTTGGTCGGATAGACATGAAACTCATCTTTGGCGATTCCTCAACATCTTGTTTCACTTGGACAACCTTATATCCGAATCATTTTGTTACCCATGTTTGTTGTATTTCCAAAAACTAAGAAATTACTCTTGAAATAAAGAAATACATTTATTCATCAGTGTGGTTTATGTGAAAAATATGAAAAAATTACATCTCAATTTAAAAGATAATAAGCATGTACACTTACATGTGTTGTCACCTGAATTTGGGGAAAGTAACCTAGGTGGCTGTCGGAAAACTGTTTTAAGATTGTCAGAAAATGAAAATTGTAATAATAACAGGATTCGTGCAGAATAAAAATTACATGAACATTAAAAATCATGTAACCAAATAAAATCAGAACTGAGCAGAGAAAGAGATACAAAATCAATTTTGAATGGGGTGGTTGAGTCTTGCTATGCAATCTCCTTAAAACAGCCCTCGTCTAGTGCTAGGATTCCACTTTGGCAATCCGTTTTCCAGGATAAAACAGTCAAACCTTCTGCCACCCGCACCAAGGTGAAGAAGGCGAAAGACAGACCATCTTCGACTATCACCCAAACTCACACACGCAAAGAAGAAAATCCACTCAAAAGGAAGAAGGGGATGCAATATTGTTGTCGTGATTTTCAGTCGTATATCTATTGAAGGAGATACCTTCATATTTATACTGGCATGCTCCTCCCACGTTCAAACCCACGACTCCCATGATACTAGGCACGTTGATTTTCTCAGACTGCAGGAAAAGCTTTCTGCTTACTCGATCTTTTATTGAACGTGATGAGCTAATGCTTCTTTAAAGCTTATCTTTTTTCTTAAACAAAACTACGTCGTTTTGTTTCATGTCAAAATCCTAACTCAAAAATACGTCGTTTTGCGTTAGTAGATGTTCAATTTTGCAAAACTACGTCGTTTTGGACTTGAACCATTTTTTTTTCACACAACTTTCCAACATGTTTTTCATAATTAACTCAGGAAAATAATCAATTTCCTCCCATTATTTTTCGCGAAAAAAATCAAAGGAAACTCGAAATTCACGGAAGAGGGAGACCAACGACTCACTTCTCTTCCACTTCAAAATTCTCATGACCATATTTATCACCCCAATATTTTTAAACGAATATTTGATCGCATGAATTATAAATTTATCTTGACAATAACAATTTAAATATTTAAAATTATATTGCGGTCTCGTAATGAGTACAAGTCAGCCCCTCTATAACAACGCCTCTTATAACAGATTTGTCGTTATAACAGTCATCTT
>JAWWMW010001910.1:65152-76005 GCA_035048345.1 Echeveria elegans
GACCAATCCATTAATGTTTAAATGGATTATAAATGGATTTTGACCAAAAACTTAATGGATTTTGACCAACCCATTTAATTAAATGGGTTGTTTTGCCACCTCTATTTGTTACTTCTACAGAAATAGACGTGTTTCCATCCCGTGTATGATTTACCTTGAACATTCGCAAGTATCCTGTTCCAGTTAATGGAAAAATATTTTGTGTGCTCTCTCTTTGTTTTCCTCTCTTTTTGCCATATCGCTGAGGTTCACTTTGGCATTATCAAAATGATTGTTTTTCTTATGTCCCATATGGTTGCGGAGAAAAAGGAGAAGAAAGAAAAAATTAAAGACATTTTTTGAGTGAAAATGAAATGTGTGTTTGATTGTAAGAAAAAAATAAAATAAACAAATTAGATTAAATTTTCATTACAACTTTTCCTTAAAAAAAATTTTCTCACTTTTTTTCCGCACAGAGCCTTAAGATATTTCGGATTTGCAGTGTATTAATCATTCCCATCATAAAACCCATCATGTCAGAATCCTTAAACACGTTGCACCCCAACATGTTTCGATATGTGACATTGGAGGATGACACTGATTATGAAATTAGGATAAGAAGAAGATGAGCATGGGCGACATCAAAAAACAAAACTCGTTTGCCATTATCTGACAAAATAATGATCCAGTTTTTATCTTATGACAACAAGACGCGTGGCTCCAGGTCCACTGAGCCCATTCTATAACCGAAAGCCCAGATCTAACACCATCTTCCCATTTTACCCCCCAACAGTCAAAACCACTCCCCCTCTCACAATAAAAGTACGTGAGAATCTGGTATTGTGGCTTTTCCGTAAATAAATCCAACTTTACGTCTCTTTCTACTTATCCTCCTTCTAAGGCAAGTGGGGGCCCAGTTTAACAAAAACAAAATAATCCGTACAAAATTGACCCAAACCACACCTGCCTGTCCTCTGCCCATAGAGCATCTGAACGTACCGGAGGAGCCGTTAGAGGACGTGCTATTGTTGGAGGAGCTGCCCTACCATTTCAGTCCATGTTACTGATTTAGTAGCTGTTGGAGGAGATATCCAGCATCTGTTGGAGCATGTCCTCCAATAATTATTAAATTTCTAGTATAATTTTTCAACCGGTGCAAGTACTCTTAATCGTTAATCAATTTTTTTTTATGACAATTAATCCGCTTAAAGAGCGCCCATATCAGCCTGATGGCAGTTCCGTAATAATCGAACCAACACGAGTTTTAAAAAGTAACAAAGCATCTCTTCAGTGGGTCCCGCGTCTTCTTCACCAAATTCATCATCTGAACTTTCTCCTTTTTTTTTCCCAGTCTCTTCAAAATTCAAACCCTAGAAAAACTCCAAATCACAATCTTCTCTCCACTCTACCCACTCCCCGCCGCGATTACGCATTTCCAAACCTTCGATCGATTACTTAGCGGTTTACTTCGGTTTCATCAATCTCGAAATTCGTGTAATCGATTCTGTCATGAACCGCAGCTGCTACTTCTGATGAGGATTCAAGCAACGTCAACGCCGCAATCGTCTTCTTCTTCCAAGTACCGAATCCGTCAACGTCACCACTCCGATTCATCTTCCTGGACGACGTCGTTTCGCCTTTCCTGCTTCCGGTGCGATCTCGCCGCGTTGATTCTTCTACTCCCGCCGATCGCACGGAGCTTGAAATCCAAGCTGCCAAGTCACCATCTCTGCAGAGCGATCTTCTTCCGAACGCAATTCCGTCTTTGTCTCCTGTTGTCGCTGCCGTTTCTGTATTTCTTCACTTTCAATCCTCATCGGTCGCTGGTCATCGATTTTCTCTCCGCTCTAGCGTTTTCGTCTGCTCTCGTCATCTCCATCGGCCTCGCGCTGCCTCGTCTCCGCCGCCTGCGTTCGCTGCCTCAGTTTTGTCTTCCGCTCACTCGTTTTCTTTCTCATGGAATTGTAAACAAGTTTGATCCTCCAAAGACGGCTGCTAATCAGGTCCACTGGTCAATTGGATCCAAGTTAAAGTCGCAGCAGAGTTTCGAGTCTGGTTCGTGGGTTCAGGTGTTTAGTAATGGGGATGTGTATGAAGGTGAATTTCACAAAGGGAAGTGTTCTGGCAGTGGAGTTTATTATTACAACATGAGTGGTAGGTATGAAGGTGATTGGATTGATGAAAAGTATGATGGGTATGGTGTGGAGACATGGGCAAGAGGTAGTCGGTATCGTGGACAGTATAGGAAGGGGTCGAGGCATGGAATTGGAGTGTACAGGTTTTATAGTGGGGATGTTTATGCAGGGGAGTGGTCTAGTGGGCAAAGCCATGGCTGTGGAGCTTATACTTGCGAGGATGGGAGTAAGTATGTCGGGGAGTTCAAGTGGGGCGTGAAGCATGGATTTGGGCGTTACCATTTCAGGTACATTTCTTCATATATAGCAATGACAACAAAAAGGATCTCTTGCATGGTGAATGTTTTTTGTTTTTTATTTGAAGTCACTGAAAGATATGCATATTTTTTGCTCCGAGAATCCTAATCTACCTAGCGTTGCTGACCACTAGGACTGTGCCTGAAAGGACTTTTTATCTTTGTTGCAACCTTAAATGGCTCCCTAGTAGTGTGGTCATAATTTTGCGTAACTGAATCTGGCTGGTGGCTGAATTTTGAACCAAATCACGAACTGATGTCTAAAAGCCTTGGCATTTCTGCTCATGAATGTGGATGTGGTTTATGGTGGATTAACTTCATTGATGGAAGTTATATACAGTACGCAAATCTACCCTAGCATTACACATTGTGGGCCTCACAATGGTCCTCTTTTGACATAAAACTCAAACTTTCACAGTTACTAATATTTGCACCATACGCGTGTGTGTTTCTTCAATATTATGCGCAGAATGTATGAAAAAACCCGACTTTTGGTGTTAATCGGAGATACGCAACTGTACTGTTAATGCAGAAATGGAGATACTTATGCTGGACAATACTTCGCTGACAAGATGCAGGGATTTGGTGTTTATCGGTTTGGGAATGGGCAGAAGTATGAGGGAGCCTGGCATGAAGGAAGAAGGCAAGGGCTTGGTATGTATACTTTTAGAAGCGGAGAGACTCAGTCAGGTCACTGGCAAAATGGGGTCCTTGATGGCCCAGGAACTCCAAACAGTCACCATCCTGACTCTCCGTATGCCTCAACACGTATCAAAGTTCTGAATGCAGTTCAGGTATTAATCAAGAATAAAATTACTGGTGAATGATTTTCGTTTAATATATCATTTGAAACAGTAATAATGTGATTTTTCTGAACTATTTATATCACCAGGAAGCACATCGAGCGGCTGAAATGGCGTTCAATGCTCCTAAAATGGATGAAAGAGTTAGTAGAGCAGTAGCAGCAGCCAATAAAGCAGCTAATGCTGCTAGAGTTGCGGCTGTCAAGGCTGCTCAAAAAAGAGCAGATTTGAACATTGACAGAGGTGAAACTATTGGGATTGTTTGTCGTGCACCCCTCTGAATATTGGCGTGTTTGACTTTGGCCCATGAAATACTACATTGAGGGAAGGAGTTCGAGTGACAACCTTGTTTGTGTGTTGTCTGATCGCTGTAACGTATGCCAGTCTGGAACCTCATTCATTATTTGGGAAAAAGATGGAGGAGCAGGCGAGGTGCCTAAATTTCATGCTTTAGTTTGTCAATATACCAAAAGAAGTCCCTGTGGCTTTCAGGAGGCTTAGTGAGTGAGGGCTGAGGGCTGATAATAATGTGCTTAGACCATATCGTCAGCTGCGCGGTTTTAGTCTGTAAATATGCATGTATAGATAGAAGAACTTGCACCTGCACAAAAAAGAACAAACAAGGTTTATGCTCAATTTTTTCTTTTGATAGCAATTGTCTCATTTTACTGCCTTGCTGGTAGAGGGGTTGGTGAAATGGCTGAATAATTATCTTTATCAGTTTGGGACTACTCGGGAGCATTAGAATCACACAGTTCACAATAGTATTTATGTTTTACTTTTAACAGATGATTGATCAGTCATGAAGTTTCTCATTTCTGTGTGGATTATGATCGACGTGGATGTAGCTGCGGAGAACTGAAAGAGGCCAGCTCCGTTTGATTTAAAAAGAAAATACGATAGGAAATGAACAAAAGTGTTTGGTTACTTGGCCCAATTAATCAAATTCCTGAAAAACCGCCTTTATTTAAAAGTCGACTGATTCCCACACAAGACTGAAATAGCTATTGGGCATAAATTCAAAGTAGCAACCATAACAAGAAAACCAATCATCAATCACACTGAGGAACAGACAATTCTGATATAATGGGGAAAAAAAATTCATTGCTAGTACCAAAGATTTGAAACGCTTCAGTAACAAGACAAGGCCACTCCTTGTACATGAAACTGAAAGAGTTGTTAAGAGCAAAAAAACCTTTCATCTCTAACTTTCCGTTTGCTCTCTCAACCTCCTGATGGTGCTTCTAACTGTAACTGCACTGGCAGTACTGCACACAAATTGAAAGAGAAATTCAGTAAAGCCAGATGAAGATATGACTTGATAATCAGGAAATGTGAGTGAATTATTTACTTGAGGGTGTATGCTCCACCAGCCTTGACCTTGCTACAGTCCTTACAGCCCCATATTCCAACTGCCTTCCTCTTCACAGCATACTGTTAAGAGCCATTTTACCGTATGAATACATGTACAAATGCAGAAATTTTCCAGCGAATGAAGCTCAGAATAAGGCTCACCTTTCCACAAAACTCACAGAAGTACTTGCTGTGCTGGCTAACCTCCATCTTCTTAATCTGCTTACGAAGACTGGCACCATAACGGGTACCTAGATAAATGACAATTGATTTCAACATCAAATAAGACCCAAAAGCAAAACACAATATTGACCCAAGTAACAATTCCAACATTAACTGAAGCCTTGCTCACTCATTAATACATCTCTCAAAACCATTTCAGCCAATGTTCCCTTAATTGTATTCATGCATATTATTAAATTTTTTTAAAATTAACCGAAGATAAAAAGTAAGTCAACTACAGTATAAAGACATCACACTTACCATACTTCCCAACAATACCAGCCTTCTTTGTTCTCTTAGTCTGGACAATAAAAAAACATATAACATTAAAATCGAGCAAATCCAGCTATACCACAGAAGAAATGATCAAATCTATCAGCTATGCAATTTTTCCAAGAATCACAATAAGATACCAGCCTCTAAAGAGCATAAAACTAACAGAAATCCATCAAACACTACCCGGTTTGTATTCAAAGTTCAAACCCAGTTAGGACATCAAAAAACATTATACACCTAACTATGCACTAGCATAGTATAAGTATAAAATGCAGCTAATAGTCCGACACTTGTTCAATAATTCCACAATTTTCCAGAAATACCAATCCACTAAGCTTATCCAAACCAAATCCACTGCTTCCACATTAATAATTCCAACCAAATGACTTAGCCGCCGATACAAAACTAGGGTTTCATATACACGCTTAAAACCCTAAAATCGTACAATTTTACCACTACAAATGCAAATTAAGAACGAAGCAACAAAACGGATCGACAAAAAAAATTACCATGGCGGAAGACGAGACTCGGCGCTGAAGAGCGGTGTGGAAGCACCAGAAACCCTAGCGATCGATTTTGTTATAAACTATTGGATGATGATAATCAGCTGATTCAACTGGGCCGTTATTGGACCGACCATCCTGCGCTCAATTTAATCCTGGCCCAATTGCTGTCATCACCAAATGCAAGGTTTTGATAGCGACGGTAAGTTGCAACTAGTAAACATTGCACAATTTAATTTATGCATATAATGTGGAGATGGGATTGAAAAGATAAAATAGAAGAATGTGTTGTAGTGGAATAAGAACGTGGTTGAGGGGAGTTTGGAGTAGTGAGATAAGGAAGATTAAGGGTAAAATAAAAAAAAATTATGTCGTCAGCTCAATAACAAATTAGATTTTATGCTTTATTAATACTGTAGTAAATATCAAGCTGTTATACTTCTTAGAAACTCCATTGCATTTTCATTCCAAGATAATGGATAAATGGAAGTATTTCCATTAGCTGGATCACGCGATTCAATCATGAAATCCAGAAGCTGACTTGCTTCTGATCCTTTTCTGTCATTGATTAGTGTACTTATAAGTACATTACAGGTGATTCGGTTAGGCGAAATTCCATGTTCCATCTTTTCGGAAAAGATCCCTTTCGCCTCTTTCCAATTACCCATGTCACAAAAATCGTGAATAAGTGTCGTACAAGTACCCACATTAGGAGTGATAAATTTGCTATCCATTTCGCAAATGATATCCTTGGCCTTTTCCGAAAGGCCATTTAAGATTAATCCGTGGATTAGCGTGTTGTAACTGACCAAATCAGGGTGAATTCCGTAGCTTTCCATGTCATTGACAATATTCTCAACCTGCTCACAATTCCCAGTATGGTATACAGCATGAATCATTGTGTTGTAAGTATAAATATTGGGGGAGACTCCCTTGCTCATCATTTCTGAAAAGACGGATTTAGCCTCTTCCAATTTACCAGTTTTGGCAAAACCATCAATAAGTGAGCTGTATGTAACCACATAAGGGTTACAACATATCTTCATGGCATTACCAACACTAAAAAGACCATGAATCATTGCATTATATGTAACCAAGTTAGGACTGACCGGTTAATAATCATTTGATAAAGAATAACTTCTGCCTCCTTCCAGTGGCAAGCATTGCACAAACCCTAAGTAATTGAACTATAAGTAATCACATCTGGGATAATTCCATTGCCCAACTTTCCTGCTTTTTTTTTTTTTTTTTTTTTTTAACGCTAATTTATTTATAAAAAGGGGAAATACAAAGCCCACCAGCCGAGATCGACTGGAGGACAATAAGGAAGAGCGATCAACGCCAAAGGACAAAAAGGGATCAAATGACCCTAAAACAGAGGGATATAAAGACGGCAACAAGGCTAAGAACTAAAAGATATCCGAGACATAGAGATACTCTTAACCTTCTTCATAGTTCATAACTTCCGCAAATTCACTGAAGGAGACTTTTTTCCGGGCCTTTCCTTTTCCAGTTTTCTTCCCATTCACATGGTAGACAAAATCCGAATTCTCCGAGGACTTCTTGCTCCGAGATGATTGCCTTAAACACAAACTATTTGAGCCCTCAGAAGAGATGGCCTGATGATCAGGACATGTGATAGGGAGCTCTGCTTTAGAGAAGCTATGGTCAGCAGTTACAAGGGAAGGTTTTTTGCCTTTATTCTTCCGTTTTTTCCTTGTCCATTCACTGATGGGTGGTGAAACACTCTCAGGCGCTGCCTCTGTACCAGAAATGGAAATCACAGGGGCGGCAGCTAGAGAGCTTTCCATAGGATTGTAAACAACCATCGCAAGATGTTCAGAAATAGGAAATCCCGGACTCATCTTCGAGTTCTCGCCTTGTTCGCACTCAGGGACCTCCATGCTAGTATGAGGAATTACTTCCTGTTCTTTAGGGATGATTGTTGGCCCACTGGGTAAAACTTCAATAGAATCATCGACAATCTGCTGGTTGCTATCATGCTCCTCATATACCTTCGCATGATTCTTCCCGTTATCCCCTTCGGAAGGGGCCAAAACGTTCCCTCCGGGAACAACAGTGTGAGGCTTAGCCATCTTTTTGCAAGTGGCGACGTCATGGCCATGTTTCTTGCATTTAGAGCAGTAAGCAATTCCGCCCTCCACTACAATATCCTGGAAAAAGGAATGCTCACCAACTGATATCAAAACTCGAGATGGAACCTTACCAGTCACATCAAGTTCTACACATGCTCGAGCACAATGCAAGGAGCTCATGTTGAATGTACGATCATCAATATCAAGGAAATGGGCAAATGAAGAGACAATAGCTTTAACACAAGACCTGGTGAAGAATTCCATGGGCAAACTCGGAAGTTTCAGCCATTTAGTCACTCGAGTCGATTCCTTCTTCGGATTGTAGTCCGGCGTCCACCGAAAGAGCCGAAAAAAGGAAAGTTGGACTCTCCGAGATGGACAAACCAAGGCCGCATTCACGTCTTCCTCTGAGTCCAACAAAAACACAACATGTCTGTCATCCCAATTAGGGCTCATGGAGAAGGTACCCTTGATTTTCCAATTCGACTCCACATGAGTTTTGATTGCCGTGAGGGGCGGACGGACCCCTTGAAATTTTGCAATAACGGTATGGCTAATCCGGTGCGTGAGGGCCTGATGCTCCGTGAGGGAGAAGTTGATGCTTGGCACACCATCCTTTGTGCCATATTGCCGCGCAGAAAGAGGCACATCAGGGAAACGGCACCTGATCTTGTCGCGGGATACGGCAGCAGCAAACGAGATGGGTTCTGGAGGCGCATTCCTTGTCTTTGCTGGAAGAGCAGAGCCCTCTGCTGCTGCGGAAGAAGCAAGAGATGTTATTAGTTGCCGTTTTAGACTTTGGATGCTTAAAAGGGCTACTGAATATGTAATTGTTAATCCATTGATATGACTTATTTGAGTCGTATGAATGCAGATGCGTAGGGGACTTTGCTTCAGGACAGAACAACATGTTCACGGACTCTGAACCATAGTGTGACGATAAGTAAACCTATGTAATGCAGTGGGTTTATTTCAGCATCGTACTTCACCTACCATTCATTTATTTAAAGGGTGTTTTATCTGGTCTTCTTGTCGCACACATCTTGACCGTGGAATGGTAGTTCCAAGAAGGAATCTTGAATTTTCCTGCATTAAAAGTTATGAAGGCAGTGTGACCTCACCCAGTCTGATAGCACATTTGATACTATCTTTTAGAGTTGCATCTGCATCATATTCATACTTGAACCCTGCATCTTGGAGCTTAGTTGAACCCCAACTGATCGTTCGCCCAGTGTCCACAGTAAACCTATCCAATATGTTACTGAAAACTGATCAGTTGAATGCAAACACTCAATGGTAAAGTATAGCATTAATCAATCTTATAGTGCAGGATTAGATTAGTGTTTGGATAATATAATAAATTTTTTTCTGGTTTCATACCTCTGAGGGATGTTGATCCTAGGGCAATGTTTTTTCAAGGAGTCTGATATTTCTACTGTTTTCAGGTAGCCATTTGCGCATAAGATTCTTCCACTGATGGATGAATTTTCCAAGCAGTAGATATGTGCATTGCAAGCATCCTCAATGTGGACAATTGGGATCTTTCCGACGACTTCCTCTATAAATCTCAGTGTATTATAATAGACTTCATCACCTATCATTTGAGATAAAAGTGTCTGCATCCGAGGTATGAAATTTAGTTATCAATAACTCAACCTCTTGTTAAAGATGGTGGTGAATATATCAATGTTTTTTTATAAAAATGCATAGATACGGCATACAATGATCAGGCATTTAAGAGTACCTTCAAGCTGCCAGAAAAGGAACCATGGAGCGTATCCCCGCCTACAAGGCCAGTGGTAAGACACACAGCCTCTATCTCGCAGCTCTCATTGTACTTCAGAACCTCCTTCTCAGCCACTGTTTTAGACCTCGTATATTCCTGCAGAGAATGTCATTTAAAATTTGCCATATACATTACATATGTTAACTCCATCTTCCTGATTTACCAGCAGAAAACTGTCTGCAAATGGCAAGTCGGTATCGATGGGTGTCCAACATGACTCATCTATACAGTCACGGTATACAGCATTAGCAACATCCTTTAATGGAGAACATGAAACAACTGTGCCAGTGTAAACGATTCTCTTAGCTGTGCCTGACTTGACGCAAGCCTCAATCATGCATTTTACTCCAGCAATTGCAGCCTCCGTGGTGTCCTTGAACTGTTAGCAAAACATAAGATGACATGGGAAAATCGTCAAGACTTGTATGAAAGTTAAAAATGTAACTAAAAAATTGAAATTTTGTTCCTCTAACCCCAGTGAGGGTGTGTGTGAAGGGTGTGGCCATTAAAATGACATAATAACATCCTTGTATCGCTTGCAGAACCGCATCTTTGTCATACAAGTCAACCTCAAACAGCCTCAGACGATCCTCAGCGCCTGGTAGATTCTTCAGCGCCAGAACATTACCCTGGGCTGCTAGCAACCGAAACTCTCAATCAAATATCATTACAGTGCTAAACAAGGTAATAATCGAACAACGGGTACAAGGGAGAAATTTACTTAAGTTCCTCGAGGTGACGTGAACAGTATATCCTCTTTGAAGAAGTCTCATAACCAGCCATGACCCGATATAGCCTGCACCTCCGGTGACGCATACCTTCTTCATGTCCTCCTCTCCAGTACTGAAATCTATAAAGATTCAAGTTTCGGTTCTTGCAAGAAGAAAAATGTTTGGCCTACGATGAAATGGCCAATGGCCATACCTACTAGGATATATGTCCTGTTTGGCGTGATAAAAAAAAAGTGGCTTCTAGTCCGCAAGCTGAAAAATGAAAAATGTTTGGCCTACGATGAAATGGTCATACCTACTACTCTCTCAGTATAGGAATGATCTTCTGGTTGAGGGAGTGGTACAAATATTAAGGCGGATATGATTTTTGAGATAGAAAGTCTGAGTGTTGTGAGTGTGAGAGAGTGTTGTGAGTGAGTGAGTGTGAGAGTGAGAGTGTTGTGAGTGTGAGAAAGTGTGAGGTGTAAGAGAGAAAAAGTATGAAAGTGAATAGTAATAAAATAGGGAAAGTAGAAAGAATTTTAGGGGACGTCCAAAAATGAAAACAGGAAGAACATTTTAGGACAGAGAGAGTATGATATCTATTCTTATAAATAAATAGCAAAACGGACCTAAAACCAAACGTAAAAAGACATAATTACCCTTCATTAAACAAATAAAATGACTAAACTAT
>JAWWMW010001910.1:98437-114415 GCA_035048345.1 Echeveria elegans
CTTCGCTAAAGGAAATTTGTTTTGTTATCAACCTTCTGATATATTAGACAAAGGGATTCCTTGCTTTCTCCTCCGCTCAGAGCCACTGAGATATATTATAGACCCTCCAACTACCTCCTCAAACAATAGTGTTGCGACCACTTGGATGGAATGGAATGTCAATGGAATGACAAAGGAATGGAATGATTATTCCATTGACCATTTCAATGTCCACTTGATAAATTATGGAGGATTGAATGAAATGAAACCGGTGCGGAGCAAGATACCGGTGGTGGTGGTAGTGGCGGTGGTCGGGGTGGCGGCGGTGGTGGTTGTGGGGTTGGTGGCGGCGGCGGTGGTCGGTGGTGGCGGGGTGGTGGTGATGGCGGTGGTGGGTGGTGGTGGCGGTGGTGGGGTGATGGTGGTCGGTGGTGGTTGTGGGCGGTGGCGGTGGTTGGTGGTGGTCGTTCGTCGGGGGTGGCGTTGGAATGATAGTATACCTTGTGTTTTGGAAGGAATGATTTTTAATTAATTTGGGATGAATGAAATGAAGGGGGAATGAGTCATTTCATTCCGTTGGACGAAGTGGTCAAGTTTTAATTCATTCCCCCTGGAATCACTCATTTCATTCCCCCAAATTCATTCCATTCCTGCGAAGTGGTCGCTGCATAGGAGGTCAATTATAGACCCACTTAGTTTATTTAGTGGTGCATTTATTTGGAAAAAATGGTGTATTTGAAAATGGATCAAATTGGAGGGGTCAAATTAAAATGTGGGTTATTTGGGTAAAGTGAGTATTTGATGTCGTTGACCACGTTGACCTCCGGCGCCGTAGCTTCAGATCTGAACCACGACCGTCGTCCGTCGCTCGAATCGGAACGTCCGTCGTCCGAATCGTTGTCGCGACCAGACCTGAAAGTCGTCGTCCGTCGCTCGAATCGTCGCGAGTCGACGTCGCATCGTCCATCTGAAGCCGCTCGAATCGCGTCGTTGCCGTGCATCTAAAATCGCTCGAATCGTCCAGTCGCTCACATCAGTCCAGTCGCTCACACCAGTCCAGTCGTCACCATCGTCTCACACTTCACGGTCGGCGACCCCTGCGCGATTTTGATCTGGCATAGACGGAGGAGGATGAAGCGAGTGAGATGGGTTTGAAAGTGGATGTGGAGTGAATGAAGGAGGACGACGGAGGGGAATGAATGGACTTAGAACTCCATGGATTCCGGCAAGGTGGAATAGGGTCAACGACGGAGGAGGTCAACGGGGGTGGAAGGTTTATTTGGGTTGGTTTATTTTCAAATAACTCACCTTTTAGGGAGTTATTTGAGATGATGTATTTGGTGTGGTTTATTTCAAAACCAAATTTGAGTTATTTGAAAATAGATTATTTGATCAAATAAATCATTTTGGCTTAACTTTGACCCCCTAATGAATCATTGTCATTTTAATTTATATTGTATTTGTATGGTTTATTTCAACCCTATTTGTTGTACTTGCTAAGTGAAAATGGCAATGAATATTAATACTGGCCCAAATAAAATTCTTCGCATATCAAAATTTTACTTTACAAAATCCTAAAACCCTGCAACTGAAGAAAATCTACACTAATAATAACCTTCTATCCACAACACACAAACATCAACCATTCATTTTTTCTTACTAATTTCATCATTTTTCTCACTAAATATTCATTGCAATAAGACAAAAATGTCTCTCCATACCCTCCTTATTTACACTAAATGTCATTATCACTATTCATATATATTTGATTGTATTTGCCTGTATTTCACTGAATTTTATTGTATTTGATCAGGTAGATTTCAAAAAATATATATATAATTAAGAATTAAAAAATTATAAATTAAAAAATTATAAATTATAAATGGAGCGAAAAATGTTGTAAATCTTAATTAAATCGAATGAAGACACTGAAAAATTTCGGTAGGAAGTGCAGCTAGTTAAATATAATAGAGTAACAAAATAAAAAAAACAAAAAAAAACCTGAAGGGAAGGGCTTCGCTTGGCGCTTCGTTTATATAGCCAAGCCTCGCAAGCGGCAACCCCCGCGGCAGCTCCGGCGTGAAACCACAGCAGAAAACAACCGTCCAACATGTCTTCCGCTCACGCCGAATCAAACGGAAGTCAATTTCCCAATTTAGTTTCAAAAGCATCAGACGACGCCAAATTGCGCGCTGTGTTAAGCAACCTGAACTCAACCGAGGTACGATTATGCTCTCTCGCTTCTAAAGACTTTGTCAATTTGGTCAACGGAGAGAACGGAGGCGCTATTATTTTTAGTTACGCTCGTTTATCTGTTGATTTTTCGGAGCTTAAATCAGCTTGGAAGTTACGGCATGAGAAAGGCAGTGGACTTTGCTATGTGTTTAAAGTAGTTTACGCCGTTTTGAATCATCCTGATGGAAAATACTTTAAGTCCGGTGATAGGGAGAGGTTAGTTGTGACTAGGAGTATTGATAAGTTAGCTGCTTTTGTGATTGAGGAGAAGTTACAGGATGTGTATGGGGAGATTAAGAGTAAGGACGGGAAGAGGCAGAGTTCTGCGTTGATGCTGTTGGGTGCGGTTGTTAGGCGTGGTTCCGGTTTGGCTTATGATGTTGCCAAGGTTTTTGATTTTAAAATGCCAGGGTTTGGTAAGCTTGCTGTGGTTAGGAAGCAGAAGGAGTCAGATACGAAAGTGAAGTCTAAGACTAGGAAGTCGTATGTTTGGTTTGCCATGTCGTTTTTGGATGTAGGGAAGCCGGCATTGTTGAGGTTCGTGTTGCGGCAGAGAGATGTTTTTTATAGTATCTTAAGAAGTCTTTCAGATGATGATGATGATACTATTGGGTATGTGCTAATTACTTTGAGGGATCGGGTACTTACTCCTGATTCATTGCTTACCCCTAGTCTTCGAAGTGTTCTCTTTGGGAGTAATACACTTGAACAGTTGATTAATATATCTGGTCGAGATGGCGGGGGATCCGCTGCAGAATTATGTCATGAAGTGCTGGTTATGGTTTGTACTGATCCTTGCAATGGTTTGATGCCAGACTTGGAGGCACGCCCTAACCCATTGAAAGGCAACAGGAAGAGACTGGTGGATCTAATGAAGAAGCTCAGAGCCACTGAGATAGATTATCATAAAGCTCTTCTTTTTTCTGTTGTTAAGGGGAGGCCATCACTAGGTTCTGCGTATCTTGATGAGTTCCCTTACAATGTTGAAGACCACGCTTCAACTAACTGGTACATATCTAGTCTTCTTGTAATGTTTACTTGGTTTGTCATATTTTCTTATCATTTTTTATTTCCATTTTTATTCACATGTTGACTGAATTACTGGCAGGTGTGCTGCTGCACTCTTAGCAGCAAATTTGGTGTCTTCAGTGAGTTCTAGTTTGTCTCTCAGTTTCTTGCAGTCTCATCAAGTGATTACCTTTGACAGTCCAGATGTTCAAAGTATAATGAAATGCATATCTCCTCGTTCGTTCAGCAGATCAGTAATAAATAAAGGGCTGCTTCATTCCAATTTCTCTGTGAAACATGGCACTTTAAGGTTGCTGTTGGAAGCTTTGAAGCTGCTTGATTATTTTCTCAATGCCATTGACTTTGCTTCACGGTCTAATTATAAGAATAGAGATATTCTAACATCCCTTAAGGAAGATATTCTGAATGAAATGAGACTGTTGCTCCCTGACCCGCAAGTCATACTGACTTTGCTCTCTACTATAGGCAGTCATTTAAGAGACTGTATTTCATGTTCTAAAAGAGCTGCAGACGTTGAAATCCTAGCAAAACAGAACGGACGTATTTCTAAAAAGCCAAAAAGTCATATTTTGAAAGAGGACGCCGATATCATAGTGGCTGGGATTGTGGTTGATGAGAATGATGACATCACTGTGGAAGAGAAGACTGATGAGAGTACAGAGCCCCATAGAAAAGAATACTCAGAACTATCTGAGGGAAACTGGTGGTTGGATCGGTGTTCTACTGTTGTGACAGCACCCAAAGATGAACAGATTTACTTCCAGTCCAAACTGCTTGAAGCTGTTAAATTTTACTTTGTAAGTATTGCATTTTCATTTTGGGTTTTTTTTCCCTTTTCTGGTTTTTGTTTTTGTTTTTTTGAGATGGTTTTGATACACCATGGTCATGTATGCCTTGTCAGAAAATATATTCATGTTGCTATGAATAACTACATGTAATATATTTTTGAAGGAAAGTATAAGAATTTTTTTGAAAAATATGTTCTAGAACTTGAAGAGACGCATTAAATTTGATTTTTTTCTTTCAAAAGATCCATTATATTACCCATCATGGAAAGACTAACTAGTTGGTAATTATAGTTTGTGAACCTATTATAGGATGACTACTTGCTGTAAAAGTAGTGTTGTATTTGGTTAGTGGGTAGACATCCTTAGTTCATTCATTTGGTCATGGCTATACTCTATATGTGTGATTCTGTTTCTAGTCATTAACATTATTGTTTTGCAGAATATTCTGCCTGACGCGTTGGAGAGCTCATTTGACTTCTTTGTGGATTTTCTCAGCAATGCTTCATCCTTGCCCAACTACTTTCTTCAGTCTTTGATGTCACTTCTTGTTCAATATACTGCCGAATCCGTGGGAACTAAAGCTGAATCCAAAACCCTGCCTCTTATGTACAAGCACCTGCAGATGTTTACAAACTTAATGATCTTCTCACCTGATATTGGCATAAGAAAACAAGCATATGCTATGGCTCAATCAGCTTTGTTGAGCACTGGAGCTTTTGATAATAACTTGAGTGAAATCCAAGCATGGTTCTTATTTATGCCTGGGTTTTGTAGGGGCGAGTCTCTCTCTGATAACAAGGAGATCAAAGTACTTCATAATCTTACTTCTGTGGTTTCTTCTTTTCTATGTGATGCCATTTCAACTGTTGGGAATAACTTATTCAAGCACTGGGATCACTTAAGACGTCAAATTGACCGAATTGGAGATGTGAAAGGTACTAGTTCACTAAATTCCTGGTTATATTTGTAAATGATGCAATGATACCGGTTATTCCCAATTATGTTCGCTTTGCGGTCTCTTACATGTGTTGCTACAAAGTGGTGCTTGACTGCTACTTGAAAATGAGTCTTTTTAATAACTCAAAGATGTAGTGTAGAAATAATTATGTATCTGCAAGTCAAGTCTTTCACATTCTTTGGTCCATGATCATGCTGTCTGGTTCTGATCTTTGGAAACACATGCAAAGATATGTTTTAATATTGGCTTGTAAAGATTTCTTTCATTGAAGTTCTAAATATTTGGACCTGCAGCTGATCTTGCTGGAACTTATCAGTCTAGTATACTACTACAAATTGCCTCTTTGGCTTGATTGAATATTACAATAGAATTAGTTATTTGTTTTCTTCAGCTGTCCTTGGCCAGGAAAATGTTCACTAGGTAAAGTTTTAGCCATCTTTTCATTTTGAGAGTATATTTTACGTGCCTTCTTTTTTGACGGCTCATAAATTATAGATAATACCTTAGTTGCTGATGATCTCATGATGTCTCGTATTGGCAGATATCTCGCCGGCGTTTAGTCCTCTTGTTCCTTGTATTTTTCAAAAGTGTCTGAGGTTGCTGAACTCTGAATCTGGAACATTCACGTATCCTGAAAAAATGATGGTAGCACTCTATGTATGCAATACCCTAAAGTACATTCTTCAAACTCAGGTACTGCATTGAGCGTCTTTACTATCCTCTTTTAATCTTAGCTGCTTGGAAACCTTATCTGTATTCATATTCTGATAGGTTGATGCAAAACTGTTTGCGGCATGGGTTGACCTTGCTCTATCAGAGGGTCTTAAAAATTCATCGCATTCGAAGAATGATTTTTTAGATGTATGGAGGCCAGTATGGGATTTATGGAATTTCTCGAAGAATGTATCAAGTTTGGAAGCACACAAATTGCTTGACCCTGACATGGATGATATGCATATTGATCCTTCTTTTGTCAGCACTCTCAATGAGGTAAAAAAAACTGTCGAAGTTGGGGAAACAAGAGAGCTTGGTAGTTTGACTGAATCTTTATGTGCCTCCACCATTGGTACATCGTCGGAAGATATATTGAGGAACTTTCCTACAACTATTGAAGTCTTAGGAGCTCTTCTTGGAATACCATTATCTCTGCTATCATCAGTTTTTTTCATCCACCCAAGTGTTTTGGTTAAAGCTCTAAAGTCATGGCCTGACAAATTAGCTCCTGCGTTGGAATCAGTTACAACTGTGTTGCATGAAAAGGAAAATAGGAATGTGAAATTCGAAGTCTCTAGTCAACCAGTTGTTGCTGATGGAAAATTATATGTTCTACGTACCGACACAAGGAATTCCTCAGCGGCTACATTTGACTTGTTTCTGGATTTGGTACCTTTCCATATAATTTTTCCTTTATTCATGAGTATAGATGCCTCGCAGTTAATGGATAAAATCAGACTGAAAGATTGGCTTCTGTTCAAAGTTTCAAAATCTTCATTCAATCTCTTGATTCCAACTTTGCGCATGGCATTATTCTGGTTTGATAAAGTTCAACACTACTTCAGAACAAATCCATTGGCTGAACTTGTTAGGCTGTCCGAAATCTGCTTTGTTGTAATAGAGAGCCTTCTAGATCAGATATGGGTAGCGAGAAAGAATTACGAACATTCAACATGGTCAGAAGCACTTTTGTCAAAGAAAATGATTGCAGAAGCTGCTGGAAGTGTTTTCTGCCATCCAGCTATGAAGAATTCTTTAGAATTGATGTTTAAATATGGTGAAATATTAACAAATCAAATCCATGGAGATGCATGGAGGGACCTCCTGTTTTCAGGCTGTAAGTTGAAAGACGGTGCTTGTTCAATTTCAGGATTTGCTATAGTTGATGATGTTTCTTTAAGAATTCTGAAGAAAACTTCAGACAATTTGCTATCTTTCTGTGATGGCAATCTTTGTGTGAACGAGAATCATGCTGGTACGAAAAAAATTATCAAAAAAATTGATGCAGTTATGGAGAGGTTGCTAATAGGACTAAAGAATAGGATTGATGCGTGCAGTAAGTCTAATGATCCAGCTCAAGTAATGTCCACAATTCATGTTTTCCGTGCCGTCAAACAGTTGATACTGCCATCCAAGCTACTTGGCTTGGCACATTGGGTGCTGAATAGAATTTCGAAAAAGGAGCTATCCAGTTTGAAATCTCGCAGATCAGATGCACATGTCGTCTGTTATCATATTACTCGTGATATCTTTGAAACACTGGCTTGGTACTGGGGGGACAAGTCAGAAGAAGTATCGTACCAGCAAGCTCAAGGCGTCGATCGTGGCTTCAGTGGTCAGCTGTTAGATGTATACTTCAAGATTGCTGATATGGCTTCATATGTGAAGCTAGAAATCGTGGACTTGTGTTTACTTGAAACTATCAAATTCATCAATACTCTTCAATGTAAGCTACGACAGAAAATTCTTCCCTTGAGTTTGGATTTGTCTACAGCGGTTGCGAGCACTCCTAATGAATTGGTATCACATTGCATCCAAGGGATAACCATCACAAAAGCTAGGCTGTTGTTTCTGTTGACTGAATTAAGTCCACTACACTTATCTGCGTTTGGGGATATATTTTTAAGGATCGCTAACCCTTGTGATATGTCTGAAGATCAACTGTTGATGCTTCTCCCAACAGCTTTGTCATACATCGACTGGTCTCTCCTAAAGTTTGGAAAGGAGCATCTAGTGCATTTGACAAGTACACTGACATTATATTCTGGAGTACTTTTGAAAGGCTTTTCAAACTGGAATAGCTATGTGTCTAATTGGTTGTTTCAGGAAGATTATAATGACCTAGCACAAATCTCTTCTCAGGAACTGCGACATCTATGTTCCCAAAGTCTACTTGGCAAAGCAATAACCTTGCTAAAATACAGCTGTACTCTATCTGACAGTTCAGCTATCATGAAAAAGCGAATCAAGCTTTTTGGGTCTATTTTCAGTCAGTCTGCTGGTCAAAATGAGCTACTTGGTTGTGACATCAATGAGCTGCAATCATATTCAAGCAGTCAGCTAACAATTTTTCTGATTAAGGTGATGACAAAAATACTCTTCTGTGAGTTCTTGCTGTTTCCCGATAGCTCCCAAGAGCAGGCTTCTCAACAAGAAGACTCTGGAAAGGGGAAAGACGCCACAAAATTGAAATCTTACAAATTACGATTCATCAATATGTTAATGGACGTTTGGTGTTTGATTGTATCAGGATCTGATTCAAGATTAGCCAAGTCAGGAGACAACGTGACTGATTCCCTATTAAAACAATTTGAAGTCTTCCTTTTGGAAACATTTGTTGAGACGGTTGAGAAAACACGAGACTCTCTTATCCAGTTGCATTCAATTCCTTTCTTGGAGCAATTTTTCAGGACATCATTGCTCTACAGATTCGAAGATACGAAAACTCTGAAAATGCTTCGAATTGCCCTTGCTCTATTATTGGAGGGGCAATATTCAAGTGGTTTGTTTCTTCAGTTGCTTCTGTCACACTCTCATTTTGTCTTGGCAATGCATCTTGGCTTAGATTCCGCTGAACACGGACAAGCAGGTCTAGTTGCGGGACAAGTTTCCAGCATTCTGAAAAGCACTGATGCTAATGGAAAGGCTGATGCAGTGATATCTGACCATGTTTTGAGAAAGCTCGAAGTGATTAAGCTCTTTCGGTTACTCTTTCATTTGAGTTGTAGTAAGCATGGAAATTGCTCTGAGAAACATCTGGATATAAATCTTCGAGAATTGTTTTTGTTACTTCTATCTTCTTATGGTGCCACACTTAGTGAGGTGGATTTAGAAATCTATAGCCTAATCAATGATATTGAGTCTATTGGTGGACCGGATTGCCCGAGCTTATCGGATATGGACTACATGTGGGGAAGTGCTGCTTTGATGGTAAAACAAAATCAGGAATGTGAGGTTTCAGCACCCTATACTACAGATGTTGTCGAAGCCAAAGAATGGCGAAAAACTCAATTACGTGAGAACCTACTATTTGACCCTACGTTGTCATTGATAACAGTTCTGAACTTTCCGTACAATCGAAAGACATCAACCGCAGAGTTTGATGCCCGTGAAATTAACGTGGATAAGGTAGGGGGAACGTAAGCGCATTTATGCTACATACTTTTATTTACAGTTTGCAAGTATTTTAGGTTGATGAAGCCTCTGATGAGTTTATTGTCATTTGAATCTGTAGGTACATGGCCTTGAAACGGTTAACATAAAAGGATATGATCCTGTCTTTATTTTGCTCCTGTCAGCTCATATATTATCTATGAGATATGTTGAGCCGTGGGAATTCGCTGGTTTGGGTTTGCTTCCGATGGCTTTTGTCAGCATCTCTTCACCGGATGAAGGGATCAGAAAACTGGGATATGAGGTTCTTGGAAGATTTCTGAGTGCATTAGAGGTGAGGCTTTCGTATTTTCCTGTAAAAATTGAAGTTATGATCGATAAAGGGGTTGTATCAGCAGTGCTGAGTGCCATAAAATTAATTGTTAGGATAACCGCGTTCAGTGCAGTAGATAACAAATAACTCATACCCCTTCAGTGCAGTAAATAACAATCAACTTGTATCTACTAAGTACAAGAAAAATCATTGTGACGTTGAGCATCAATGATAGTAAGTCTCTATTTCATTTTACATAATTAAAGAAAAAGAATAAACTTTTGGGAGAATAAAAGTAAGAAGATTGTGTCGTGGTTTTAAATTTGCATGATATTACCACATTTCTTTATTTGGAATAAGGTCATGCAATGCATTTTTGCTGTAGTCTCTTCAAAATAATGAATAGAAAGTTTCCTTTCGAACCATTATAATTTATAATTGCGTACTTATAGTGTGGTTAAAAATATGGTCTGATATATATAATTGACATGTCAATTTTGGGTATTTTTATATGATCATCAAAATTTTAAGCAGTTGTATTCTTGTGATAGAAATCGCAGAGACGCAAGGATGTGATGCATCTTCGGCTGTTGTTAACATGTGTTCAAAATGGCATCGAGGAAACCTTACAGCAGATTCCTTCAATAATTGGTATTTTTGCTGCGGAAGCTTCTATAATTTTGTTGGATGTGACAAATGATCATTATGATGAAATAGTTAAGTTTCTGAAGAGTTCTTCCGTGCTTAAAATCAAGGTATATTTCTTTTATAATTTATTATTGAGCAAAGTTGTACGAATAAATATGCTTAAACTTGATGTATTCATGCTGAAACTGAAACTTTGGCACATTGTTTTGGCAGAAGCTATTCGATACTTTTTTTTGGAGCAGCTCCCTAAATTTCAAAAATGAGAGGTTGTGGATACTGCGTCTTTGTTATAAAGGACTGCATCTAAAAGAGGATGCACATATTTACATCCGATGCTCTGTTCTGGAAAATATATTGAGTTACTATTCATCCCCTTTTGCAGACGATGAATCAAAGATGCTCATTCTTCAGGTAATTTGTGCTAATTCTGTTGTCCGTGATACCCTGATTTTAGCCTTCTACCATCTTCGGCATTTGTCAATGACTCGATGGTTTGATTTATGTTGTGTAAAATCCATTTGGGCAAGGCTTGTTGGGACTTTAAACAATATCTTGATTTATGAATAAGTTGATTCTCCTGGATTTTTTTAGGTCATAACATCATTGTTTCGCATTAGTTAACTATATTCATTTGGGTAATTTCTTTTTATAAGAATGTTACATGATCTTTCGGAGTAAAATATAGATGTAGAGATTATACAGATAAATATGTGGCCACTCCTTGTTTTAGTAAATACTCCACACAGAAAGATGCAGCGATAAAATGTAGCATGAGATGATTGATAGCCACATCACAACGAGTGCATTATTCCGAGGAAACCTTATGGTCTAGTCTTTTACCATTATAAATCCATCTTGTTGAAACTGCAGATACTCACGAAAGCAGCCAAACTGCATAAGACGGCCGAGCATTTGGTGCAGAAATGTTCTTTGCTTCCTTGGCTATCACATCGCGTTTCATACTTCGGACAAAAAACCACATTAGTGGCGCAGCTGAATTTGGTTTGTAAGGTAGTATTTGCTCTTACCGGTCTTTAAATTTCCAGTGTTATTTTCATAGGGTATATTATTCTTATACTATGTCCTCACTTTTGGGAAGTATGGCTGTAAACTGTATCTTTGATTTATTTCAAACAGGTCGTCATGGAGATTGGGTCGTCAAGAAAATTTCTGGAGTGGCTACAGGATCATTTCCTTGAGCAGCTTTCAGAATTCTCTTCCCACATATACAAGCTGCTATTAGTAAATGGAGAGATGCTGGTCAGAGAACATGTAGACTTAGTTGACTCAGTTTTACAGATACTCGCATTAACAGCAAAAATATCCCAGAAAAGAAATATATTCCAGCCACATTTCACACTCTCATTTGATGGGCTGTTTCAAATATATACACTAGTCAGTCACAAAGATTCAGGATGGGGTTCAACTTCTGAGTTAGGACTCAAAGCGATACTCATGAGCACGCCGCCTGTTGCAATTTCTCGAATGGTATTTCCTTTTATCTTCATGATTGTCAATCTCTGCACAAGTATGAGCTTTTTGTCTTTATATTTGTTTCTGCGTGCAAGTCTTCATTGTTGCCTTTTCGGACTTCTCTGTTTATTAGAAGCCGGACAGGTTATCAGAGTTCTTTATTTGGGCGATTTCCACAGCTGCTTCCATAGACTACATGCAAATTCCTCCACGTTCAATGGGTGAACCACATCTAATTCTTACTTCAGAAGGACTGCACGAGGATTCTCTCACATCAAAGCTTCTTCGGTGGATGAGTGCCTCGGTAATACTGGCGAATGTTTCATGCCTGGCTAATAAATCTGATCAGATGACGACTGGTTATGGAAGTTTAAAATCGTTATTGGAGCACATAAAACATGGGCAGGATTCTGTGGCAAACAAATTTGAGTCCGACGAGACCTTAGCTAATGCAATATTTTACCTTTACCACCACTTGCTCAGACATAATTGCCAAACTGCCCCATCAGCCATTGCTGCACTTTGCATCTTACTCTTTACCAAACCAGTTTCGGTCGCAGGTATGCATCGTGGCCACTCAAATGATTTGATATTTTCATATTCTTGTCCATATTTATCAAAGATGCTGTTGCATTGCAGGTTCCATGTCATTAAACCCAGTTGATTTTGAGATTCTTGTGACACCATTGGCATCAAAAATACGATCGCCTCCAGAAGCTAACCCAAAATGGCGATGGTAAGTATAAATTATTTAGTGATCATTCATGTATTTTCAGAATTGATACTCACAGAATTCCCCCCCGACAGGACTTTCTACCAACCTTGGGAGGACAGAACATCCATTCTTTCAGACAGTGAGAAGCTGGAGGAACTCATCGCCTGTGAAAGGCTGTTAGGAACCATTCTCAATGTGCTTCAGAAGAAGCCCTTCGATTCACAAGGGGCAATTCCTAAAGTAGATGGTAGATGACTCCCAACTAGATTCTCAATAGAGTATTTATGACAAGTTGTCACCCTGTTGTTACTTGTACAGCTAAGAATTGATAGAAATTGTCATACTTGTATTATACAATTTTGACAGCCAAGACCTGATTGCTTCACTTTAGGCATTCATAAATCCTACTTGGATTAACTACTGAATATATATATATATATTTCCACTGTGTTATAGCAGATGGATAAGAGTTAAACATCTCAGGATGCGCTCAAATGCATCAGAAACATGGATGCCTAAAGTTCAATATTTCATAATGCCTTGTAGTGGCAGAACGGCAAAAAGATGCTAGTAGTCTCTTTGTCCATGACCCCGACTGCCTAACACAGAAATGATGTAAAATGCTATAATCTGATGTTCCATATCCTGCTGACGGTTTTATTGAAATATGCTACTCACAGAACAGTCATCGTGAACGCGCCAAATGGTCTCGCCCAATAGGTTTGCCACTGAGAGAACCGTCAACTGGGGGAAGTAGTTCTTGTCCATAGATGGAATTGTGTTTGTGACAATGACTTCTTGGAATAATCCGCTGGATAACCTCTCGATGGCGGGTGGACTGTCCGTAAAGATGTGTAAATAGTAACTCAAGTCCAAATGCAGGAAACAATCAACAAGAAGCACAAGACAAAAGTAAAAAAAGGTTTCAGGAGAGACCTGAAGACTGCATGTGTGCAGCAAGCATACACTTCTCTTGCCCCTTCGTCATGTAAAAGTGCTGCTCCTTTGGCAATGGTACCTTACGGCACAACCAAGAAAATATATATCCACTTTAAACAAAAAAAAATCTCTTCTAGTTAATACGTTTCAGTAAAACTCATCTCACTATGCGATATTCAGCTTGTCAATAAGGAAGCCGGTTTTAAAAATAGAGGTACACATACATTTTTGCTAAAGAAAACATTTACTTAATATCCAACTATAAAATCTTACCAGCTGTGTCAATCATGTCATCCAACATAACCGCAACTTTGCCTTTTACATCACCAATCAGGTTCATCACCTGCAGTTTCAAAACTCAATGTCAAACTTGTCCAGCTTTAAACGATCCCGATATATGTGATGTTGCAAGGCGATATCAAAAGAAACACAACTTCCTCTAAAATGATATATGCATGATTTGCTGACAACTGAATTTACCTCAGCCACATTATGGCCCTGGCGCCTTTTATCAACAATAGCTAGTGGCGAATCAGACAATTTTTTGGCAAAGGCCCGGGCTCTTGCAACTCCTCCAACATCAGGGGATACTACTACCAGATCATTTGAAGCAATTGTCTTGCTTGCAAGATAATCTAGTATCACAGGCTACATGGGAGAAGGAAAGTGTCAAAACCGATAGAGTTTAAACAATGTAGATTTTGGATATAAAAATAATTGATAGAGAACCTGGCAATACACATGGTCCACCGGAATGTCAAAGTACCCCATGGACTGTCCAGAATGCAAATCACAAGCAAGAACACGATTTGCACCTGCTTCGGTAATGAGATTAGCAACAAGCTTAGCAGCAATGGATTCACGCCCCTGAGTCTGAGATATACAGAAGCAATTCATCAGATTAAGAAGGCAGACCAACTTGGTGACTACTCTGAAAAAACGGTTGTCGTCCAAGAAAAATATAATCTTACCTTTCGGTCGGCCCTAGCGTATCCAAAATAAGGAATCACGGCAGTGATGGTTTTAGCTGAGGCCCTTCTGCATGCATCTATCATTACTAAGAGCTCCATTAAATTTTCATTTGCAGGAGGGCTGGTGGGCTGCACCAAGAATACATCGCATCCTCTGACACTCTCTTGTAAATGAACATATATTTCACCATCAGCAAATCTCTTTATCTTGATCTTCCCTAGCTCCAGACCCATGTATGATGCAATTTCCTGGCGTCAATTTAAATATAACCATCATTAAAAGAAATAAATGCCAACAGTCAAAGTAAACGAAGAAAAAGCAGATGAGGCCTTAAAACATACTCCAACTTTCATAATCTCGAAACCTACTAAGTGTTGGGCAACTCCGAACACCCACACAGACAGACGTAAAGACAACAAGTGCAAAAAATACACTACTAAAAATGCATGTAACTCAATCTATCAAAAGAGAGCATCGTACTCCCGCTAAACATGCGACACAAAAAGTATCCTTGACGAAGCAGACTAATACCTGAGCCAGCGCTGGATTAGCAGTACCAGAGAAGAGTCTCAACCTGGTTGTACTCTTACTATCATTTCTCTCCAATCTCTTAGAGTCGAGGAAGCTCGGCAGGGTATGGTCATTTATAATTGGAATCGTCGGCAGCTTCCCGTTGGGGATATTCAAAGGCTCCGTATAATCGCATTTCTACAAAATTCATTACATAAATAAAAAAAACACAATCAAACTAATTTTTAACAGCACTCTTTGCATCATCACAAAATCCAAAAGATTAAACTTTTTAAAAACCGTTTGAAAAATCACCAATCAAGAAAGTTAACTACTCGTTCTGCGTGAAAAAAGAAAACTAATTAAATAAAAAATATAAGATATGAAAAAAGGGCGAAGCTTACGACGCCATTTGAGTTATGAATCCGAGTCCGAGACTCAAAGTGGCCCAGAGAAGCAAAGCGGGACCTAGACAGAGAAAACCTTGACGAAAAAGCGGCGGCGGATGAGGAAGACGCAGGCGAAAGAGCCAGGGAAGCCGCCATATGGTCAGAATCCCAAACCACAACTCAACGACAACCTGCGAAGAACACCCACCACCGAAATTCAATCCGAAAACGTCGAAACGCGAAGACCCAAATCGCGCATTCAACACAACCGTATCGAATTTGTCGAAAGTTCTGACCTTTTAATTTTTCGAGAATATATAAATTGTATGTGTAAAATGGGGTTAGCTTTAAATTCAAGTTGGGGGATTGCTCTTCTTCTTCTTCGGCGATGGTCTCTTCTCTCTCTGTCTCTGAGTCTGGTCTGTGGTTCATTTCGTGCGGAGCGTATACGACCATTTATAATGTCGTTTTAAGCAAAACCTAAATGGTGTCGTCAAATTGCAAAAGTTTCTAAATTTGGATTATGGGATCTGGTGGACCATAAGTATTTTTTTTTTCGATGAGACCATAAGTATTTTAAACACATAAAATATCGGATTTGATCTTACCTAAACATTTTATTCAATGAAAAACTGAATGGTTATTTGGTTGGTTTCGATACATGAAAATTCGAATAAGAGTGTGGATTCATCTTCCTGTTAATAAATTGTAAGAGTGTGGTGGATTACAAGTTGGGTTTATTACCGGAAACCACACGTAAAATACGAGTTTTTCCAATAGTCACTCGTAAAATAAGATATTACCAATAGCCACCCATTAAAATATTTTTTTACCAATAGCCACCCTTATAAAAATAATCACTTCAATAAACACCCACCCATTGGAAAATAATTCATAAAAAATAACAAATAAACTCAAAAATA
>JAWWMW010001910.1:145156-156717 GCA_035048345.1 Echeveria elegans
ATTTTTTTACAGTCAAAATGAGAAGAATACTCATTAAAAATGTCGAACAAACTATTAAGGATTAATGTAAATATTGTATTTCTATATTTGTCCTTTTTAATTTAAATATCAATTAATATTGTGATTTAATCTGAAATGTAGAATGAATCAAATGAATGGACATGATCTTTTTATACTTTTTATTTTAAACACCCTTTTTATTTGATCCACTCCATTCGAATTTATATTTTTTTCTTGTTTTTTCTTTTCGTGAAAATGTATTAATTTATTTATGCTCCATTTGTTGCAAAAAAGACGATTTTTTTAAAGAAAAACAATTTTTTCAATTTGATCTCATTTTATTTATTTATTCTATTTTTTTCCTCATAACCAAACACACATTTATTTTCACCCAAATTTTCTTTTAATATTTTTTTTCGCCCTAAACGGGTTGGAAAAGTTGAAAGGCTGATAAGTGTTAGGTCCCGAAGCCCATCACGAACAGCCCAATAGCTGTATGCGACAAGGATTCGATAACATTAGCGACGATAAGTGACGTAGTATAAAAAGTTTGTGTTTGTTTGTTTGATGGGCATTTAAAAAGCTTTCGAACTTGTATGCAAACCAAATTGAAACGCTAGTTCACGAAGTGTTCCTGATGAAAAAGAAGAAAAACTTCATGGATTTACTCTGGAACCCCGTCTTAATTAGTACAATGACCACATTTTCCGATCTGGTCAGTCCGTCCACAGTCCAAGATATTCAACGTCCACCGGTTAGTCTTGACGGGCTGTGCATCTCAAAAAATCAAAGTCAAAAAGGACAACGCAAATATTAAGATAAATCAAAGGGAAAACGTACTAAAATGAAGAGAGAAAAAAGGGTATGTACATGTCCCATTGTAAGAGCAATCATCTGTGTTCATGTTACAACATGAGGGAGGAGACTAGTTTCCTACCTAAAGTTCGTAGGAACATAATGTGGATCAAGAAACAGTCTTCTGGGAAGTGTTTTTATAAATTTTTGTGGGCCGGTTGAGTGCTGGTTTGGTTAGTTTTCAGTCTTGATCAGCATCGGCAGAGTTTCCATAGATAACTGATAAGTAATGGCCGACTGTTTTTTGAGTAAGGCCTGGGAATTTATGGGAGCTACCGAGATCCATATCAATCTGGATAAACGGCCATTTCATGAGTTGTGCTGCCTCACACTCCTCCCATCCATCGCCTATTACGCAGAACTGGACATTGGGGCCATTGAAACGCTCCTTGATTTGTTTGAAACAATGATACTTTTCTACTTCCCATGAACTGTACACTGGAAGATTAAAAATAGAAATGTTAGTGGTGGTAAAACACCAAAAAAAACCAGTAAGAAAGAAATGCGAGGAAAAGGAAAATTTTGACACGGACCATTATTGTGGGTAAAGAGATCATCGAGTTGAAAAAGTATGCATTTTACTAGGCTGGGAATCAACGATCCAGAAGTCACCAAAATATTAATATGCTGAGCTTCTGTATCTGACTCCTTCACTGCAGAGCACTGCTCCAAAAAAGACCGGGCTGCAACCAATTGATGTTTGAGGTGAGATACTTATCATAAAAAGTAAATGTCAGCATTCTGATTAGGTGAAATATAGCTAGCTATCACTTTTTTATTTGTTCGAGAAACCCAATTGCAGAATGTATAATACCAAGGTTGAATACCAGAGGAGAGCCATCCATCAGTATATTTGTCAGTCAATTCATATAGTTCATTCCACTCTCTTATCATATCCTGATCAACGATGTTCCGCAGACCCTGTTTAACATTACCCAGTTTAGTTCTTGGTCAATCATAAATGATAGTAACATATTCCGTAAGTGCTAAGTGCAGAATAAATCAAGCATATATGAATCCCACTAAGGTCCATATAAAAAAATTGCTGCAAAATACCCGTTACGAGCATCATTACGTATTACCCTGAGAACAAATGAAACTGTAAGCAATTAGTCTTAGGCAGACACGAGGTCCTAACTGCTGCGACTACGACATTCCGTCAAATGTGATATAACATTGAGCATAGCAGATAATTTTTTTTATCATTTTAACAAACATAAAATCGAAGATATCCGAATTGTTTCAAGTTAAATAACTATCAGCAGCGCCGAAAACATGATGGCGCAGGAGCAGTACTAAATAAAGAAATAATCAAGCCAGACGTTTTTTCCATACCACAATCATGCCTTGCCACCACACTACATGTAAAACGATACTTCATGATAACATTCACTCAAATGACGCAAAGTGATTAAAAGGGTCCACAATTTGATAGAGAAAGAGAGATCAACACGTTCATCATGGACAGGAAATAGAAGACACTTACACCTTATCAAAAAATCAAACACAACACGCTCCATGAAAAACAAGATACAATACACACGCATAATATTTCAGTTTCACAAAATAACATCTAATATAAATCCAACCTGCTGGTATTTCTCAGACACCGCGCGGTAGCGGTATGCTAATTTTCTTTTGTTTATAACATCAGATGGAGCGCCAAGATTATCATTAGCAAAATCATAATCTTTAAGATCCCGCCCATCATCAAACTCGCTCAAAGCATCAAGAGATGGGCTATTGTAGTTTTCAACCTGCATTACATTTCAAAAAATTAAGCCATATCCACTGACATCGAAACCAATAAATAAACTAAGCATGACATAAATAATACGAAAAACAACAAAATTCAACTCACTTGCTCATAGAAGAAATACTCATCGCAAACATGCAGAATATGCTTCTCCCACATTTTCCCAATTTCAATCCCTTTCTGCACATCCTTGGTGCCATTAAATCCACCCGCATAACTTCCATTCAACAATGATTTAAGCAATATGATAGTTTCATCCATGTCCCATACATACACAATCTTCTCCGCTTTACCACCCTTCTTAGAAACCTGATCTGCACCACCGCTCTCCATTTCAATTCCCTAAAGCCCTCTTTTGCTATAACCTAATGAAGAACAAAAATTATTTAGGTCAAAATTGGGGCAATAATGAAATAATTAATTTACAGATTTAAAACGGAAATCAACAGAACCTGAGAGGCGAATTTCAACACGACAGATAGGATTAGCGATTCTGGCTTCTTTTCTTCTGCCCGCTCGTCCTCGACGTCGCTTGAGATTTCCGACAACCTCGTACCCTAGAGCGGGCTTTATCAATGCTGGTCGAAGCCCACTACAAACGCGACGTCGTTTACGCAAAATGAGAAGTTCATCTATTACAAGGCCTATCGTAAAATACGTCGTTAACCGCCAAAGTTGCTTTCGATTGGGGTCGTAGGTCAAAAGGACCGCTTTATGCTCGGCCCAATAACCGCTCAAGTTTCGAGAAAAAGCTAGCGAAGCAGCCCAAAGCGAAGCTCGTCGTCGTCGGCACTCATTTGTCTCTCCTTCATTTTAGGTAGAATCCGGGAGAAATCCGATTGCGAAATCGGCATACGATCGTTTCAGGTTTGACCCTTTTCACATCCAGTTTCCGTTTGTACACTCAATTGATCCATTCAACTTTCCGATGGGAAGAGATAAGCTCGCGCGCGCTAATCGGAAAACCCGATCGGCAAAAATGGAGCCGGATAGCCCAAATCCGGAAGAATTAGCAGTGGAGTTGGAGAATCAGGTGAGCGGATCAGGAGTTGTGAGTCAGTTGGAGGTTGGAGATGATGGGAAGAGTGTGGTTGTAGCAAACCCTAACCATAATTTGGATGTGAGTGGTTTGGGGGAATGCAAGGAGGAGGAGTTGGAGGAGGTTATGTTGAGGAATTTGGAGTGTTTGTACCGTGAGGCCATTGTGACGTTGGTGAGATTGGGGCATAAGGAGGATGTGGCTTTGAGAGCTGTGTTGAAGAATGGACATTGCTATGGTAGTATGGATGCTATGTCAAATATAGTGCGTAATGCGCTGATGTATTTGAATGACGGATGTAAGTGTAGTGATGAGGAGGAGGAGGAGGAGGAGGAGGTGGACGAAGGGGAAGAGGATGAATGTGAGGTGGGTTTTGTGAATTTGAGGCAGTTGGCTGAGTATTCACTTGTTGAAATGGTGTGTATGTTGAAGAGGATTAGGCCGGAGATGAGCAAGGCGGATGCGATGTGGTGTTTGTTAATGGGGGATATTGATGTGAGAAGGGATTCGCAGTTGCCCAAGGAAGCAGGTAATGGCGAAAGTTGTGAAGTGGATAGGAATGGAAATGAGGGGATTGAAGAAGATGGCGGGTCTAGTAAGGGGATTAAGGGTGGTAATAATGAGGTTGGGATTCCTCCAGGGCTTTGTAAATTTCATGGTGGTTGGGGTTTCGGGGATGGGAAATCTCCTGGTTTTGTTGGTATGGGGAACAAAGCTCAGTGCCCAAAGAGGTTTGATCTCCCACCTCCCCTGAAAGAAATGTTAAATAGAAGTGTATCACAGCCCAATTCTAGGAAGTCGCGTGGGGGTTCGGTGACAGCCGAAGGTGGTGAAGAACACAGTATGGTTTCAAGTAGTGGTTTGAAGCTAGACGTTGTTGTATCAATGTTGAATAAGCTTCAAGAGATGAAGTTGGATGAGAAAAAGGATAACAATGTGGACAATCAGAAAGAGGAAATGATAGCTAATCTGATGCAGCAGATTAAGGAGCTGGAGAAGCAAGTCGAAGAGCGAAGAGAATGGGCACGTGAAAAGGCAATGCAAGCAGCGAGAAGGCTTAGCAGTGACTTGACTGAGCTCAAAATATTGAGAATGGAAAGAGAGGAAGAGGCCCAGCGCTTAAGGAAAGGTAAGCAGAGTGTTGAAGATCCAACAAAGAAGAGGTTTGCAGAGATGGAAAGTGCTTTGAGAAAGGCAAGTGGGCAGGTCGACAGAGCAAATGCTGCTGTAAGACGTCTTGAGAATGAAAATGCAGAAATGAGGGCTGAGATGGAGGCTGCAAAGTTAAGTGCATCAGAAAATGTGAAAGCATGCTTGGAAATTGCAAAAAGGGAAAAGAAGTCAGTGAAACGGTTACTGGCTTTGGAGAAACAGAAGACCAAATTGCAGGAGGAAATTGCAACGGAGAAGAAGAAGATCGCTGACTTAAGACAAGAGATAATCCAAGTTGAGCAAGCCCAGAAAGTGACTGAGGTTCGTTTCGTTATTCATGTTTGCATAATGCATATCTTCCATTTAGATGTGATTACATTCAACGTCACTTTTATGATTTCTGGAGTGCTGCTTATAATTTTTGTTACACAATAGCCTAGTGTCACATATTCATGTGAAAATTGATTAGGTTAGATGGCTGCTTGAGCCATAAGATTTACCGTTTTTAGCTCTGTAAATCCTTATGTAATGTTCCGTATAGGGGGCAGGGATCCAACTAAGCTGGTGCATAACTTTCATATGTAGTTATTATGTAAAACAGAAACTGCCATATATAGCTGATAGTTAATGAATCAGAATTCAGAAGGGTGGTGATCATTAGACATTTATATTATATATACCGGAACAACCAAACTACTAAACTTATCTTAACCAGTTACGATTTGAAGTATTGCATTACTAGACTTTGCCCGCATAACGATTTTTCAGTCCGTATTCTAGGACGTGTGCAGTTATTCTTTTCTAAAATGTGTTTTTATCAGATTATTAGTTTCCATAAATTTGTGTGAGGTTAGTGTTGTATTTTTTTCCTTCTAATCATTATTACTTGTAGAGGCTTACATATGTGCCGCATGGTAGATGTCTGTACACAGAAAAATTTTAATGGCTCGTCACCCTTGCTCTCAAGAATAAATATTAAAAACCGCGTTCAGGAGCACAAACACAAACTAAGTTTGTTTGATTTACAGGGATTTCAGTAACCTTACACAACTGCACTTTATCACTAAGTGATTGCTTTCTAGTTTGAATGTGTAGTAAGCATTAGGGACCATTTGCTCCTAGACATGGGACGACGTTTGATTCGCATATTGACAGTCATCTGTTAGTAACGTGTTTCTTCAAGTGCATGGAAATATGCGCAGTCCCTGGGAATGCCTTGTTTTTTGGTATAACAGAAGCTCTCTCTGTGCGTTTGTAGCAGGCTAAGTGGAGGCTAGAGATTGAGGCTAAAGATCAGGCTCTTACTCATTTGGAGGGGCTTAGGCGAACCAAGGAAGCCATAGAGGCTGAAAATAAGAGCAGGCACGAAGCTTTGCGTCTCAAAATAGAGATTGACTTTCAACGCCACAAAGATGACCTTCAAAGACTTGAGCAGGAACTGGCACGCCTGAAACTCTCTGCTAATCCTGCTTCGTCACCTTCCACTAAAAACTCTGAACGCAACAGTCCCCAAGAAGACGCAATTGCCAGGATGCTTAATGAACTAAATCTCATGGATGATTCTTCTGAAACAGAAGAGTACATGAATCGGGAGTGCATACTCTGCATGAAAGATGAAGTCTCTGTTGTATTCCTTCCTTGTGCACATCAAGTAATATGTGCCAGCTGCAATGAAACATATGGAAATAATGGGAAACCTACATGTCCTTGTTGCCGCACACCCATCCACCAGAGGATTTGTGTTTTTGGTGCAAGTTCTTAAGGTATCGCCACTTTGGCGCTATAGTATCGTCCCCAGTGCATGGTTCATTTTGCCGCAGTCAATAGACACTCAAGTTAGCTGGGAGAAATACAATTAATATTTCCCTTGGTTTCTTAAATAAACTAATTAAAGCCTTGAGCTTGGTTGTATTATGCTTGTCCTAGATCAGTTGTTGCTCACTCATCATACTTTTAACAGTGTTAAGAATCAAGAATTGCCTTCAATTCAAGGGTCCCGTGGCCTCACCTGAGCTACTCTGATTGAACTGTTATGTCTTTATAATCAAGGAGTTGTCAGCTGAAACCAGATCATCAGCTCATTGTGTTCATTCCTCCCAGTGCAACGGTCATACAATGGGAATCTGAAGTCTGAACCCGTTTGTAGGGTGTGACTTTGCCTTGCCAGATGATGATGGGTGCCTTTGGAGCAAACCTTACTAAAGGTAAACCACTACCAGCAATTTCTTTACCTTATCAAAAACAAAAAAAGGTTCATAGTGATGATACAGTACAATGGGATCGAAAAGAAAGAAAAAAGAAAAGCCTATGAAGTTCACTAACGCGGTTTCTTGAATGAAGGCCTCGATTTGTTGCTACATAAAGGCAGAACTAGAAGTCACATTCTCAGAGTAGTTCACACTGATAAAGTTCTTTTAGAGCGAAGTCTGAGTGGCAGTGTAAGTCAAGAACAGGTAAATATATGGCAGGGCGAAAACATGGGAGTTTCTTTCATGGCTAGTACATATATATTGCAGTGTGAAGCTAGCAAATACACCAGAGTCACTGGATTCAATATATGGATTGTACCCTGCAGGGTGAAACTAGGTCAACTCCGAATGTTTCTGATGAAAAGTATAGTCTGGGCCTCGGAGCTGTTAGGGTATGACTGGAACTGGTGACTGACAGACTTACACTGGGGTACGTTCCAAATCCAAGCACAAATAGTAAAAGGCATTGCCTTGGACACTAAACTAGGGTTAAACAATTTCATCTAGATTACGAAGTTGGGATTGGGAAACTTGCACTCCAAGTTTCATAACTTGAGCCTTTCCGAGTGAGGGTTTTTGACTTTGCAAATGTTTTCTAGAACAGCTGCTGATTGTTCAGAAGACTATAGTCTTCAATGGATAAATCATCGTTTCCCCAGAATCTCATGTAGTCAATGTTTTCAGTGAAATGAGAAGCAGACGTGCCTGTTTCAACTCCACTGACTCCGCCAATAGCTGAAGTCCCTTCGTTCAAATTTGAAAATGGGGTGATGTTGCAGGGCGGGGAATGGTCTGTAGGCATTACAAATTTATCGTATCGAGGATAGTTCTGCCACGTTGCATCTTCTTCCTGTTGAGATCCCTACATCAAGGTAAAAATAAACTTCAGAATCAAAGTTTGTTCAAAATATGTTCTCAGATAACAAGTGTTTCAGAGGTTATTATATCTAAATTTACCGAAGAAGAGTTGAGAATTAAATCCGGAGAGACCCAGACATTTGATGGATATGTATACATTGGCTCAGACAATGGTTGGTCCATATTTGCTGAAATGCTGCTATATGGAGACACATTTGCATTGTACTCGCGATTTGGTTGAGGATGTGTTTCAGTAGATACATGAGAAGATGGCTCATTGGACACAATTGTTGAACCGGCTGTGCCTGAAGCCTTGCTTCTCGACCCATATGTCTTATCACTTCTTTTCTGGACACGGCACAGCGCATATGCTCCCTATAAATATTTCTAACTTCATGAGGACAGAGCAATGCTAATGGCAACAGGTAAGAATATTCTGGCACGTTTTTTACTAGAAATATACACTGAGACTTACTCGAAAGTTGGGAATTCCTTCTCCAGCGGTATTAGGAAGATCATCGCACAAGCGATACTCGTGCATTACCCAATCCATCCGATCCCCAAAGGGTGCTCTGCCACGATAGAAAACCAAGGTTTTCCGATAGCCAATGACAGATGATGATAGACACTGGATTTTCCTGTCTTTTCCAGTGGCCTTCCAGTATCCTGCTCTGGTTGCTCTGTTGGTTCTGGAGCCATGAGGGTATTTCCGATCCCGTGGACAAAAGAAGAACCACTCCATATCCATGTTTGGCAGATATGATAGCTCTGGAATATAAGAGAACAGGAAGTTTCAGTTCAGTACAAGTAACTCATATTGAAACAAAGATGCCATTCCAAACCATAATCACAGACAAAGTTGTCAGTGGTCCTACACGAAAGCGCATCCAAAGGGAAGAAAAAAAGGTCAATTGGATCTCTCATGCAGTATATTGATCCAGCAAAAAGATGTATACCCCAGTGAAGAAAAGAATAAAGAAGACAGAAAGGCAAATGAAATGAAATGAAATGGCATACCAGGTAATTCCCAAGGATCGAACTTGTACAAATCAATCACTGGAATGACTTCAAGTTCAATCTTCAGTCCGTCAACTTTGCGTTTCAAATAGTAATCGATCAGCTCTTCATCGGTTGGGTGGAATCTGAAGCCAGGAGGGAGTGATGATGATCCTCCTGACATTATCTGATACACTTACACTGTCTCGAAGCGAATTGGAATTTTTTACGGCTGTGAAGAAGACAAAAAGGGCTAGAATGCAGCTAAGTGCCTACACTGTATGTGTTGAAGATTTGGAAAATCCAGAAGTAAAAGCTTTTCTCAACACTGAACTTCTTCTCGAGAATCGAATAGAAATTCCACAGATTGCATCCGTTGTTCGATACAATCATTTTCCTTCGACTCAAAACAATGTATGTTTGATCCAAACCCAACCCCACAATGCCTTGGCCAATATCAAATTGGTTGAAATTTGCAAATGGGTTGGATTCAAAATGGGGATCAGAATGAGGTTTACGTGTTTTTTGGGATCAGGAAGTGGAAGGAGGAGAGGGAGGTGTTTGGAGAGGCTGAAGGGTTATATTTATAGCTAGAGAAAAACCCTTTTTGGTGTTGGAAGGGAGAATCAACTGAAGGAGACAGTGACTCACCGAAAGGTTGATTGAGAGATTGCTTGTTTGAAGCTGCTCTCAAAATTCCAAAGCAGCTGGCTGGTGGTTGGCCCCATCTGAACCCCTACGCATGTTCACACTCCCATAGTGTTGTGTTCTACCGTCAAAGTTCCCTCCAGATGAAATATGACCGTTAATTCCAAATATGTATGTATGAGTTTCTTAGCTATTTTACAAATATGTCACTATAGTCGAATATCAACAACGCCAATGTTTGAAAATGATAAAACTTTTCACTTTCAACAACGTACCAACTTAACGTACGTAAGACTATCGTCCAGACCGTTTATCCAGTAAATCCATATTTGTTTTGTGAACCTTACACGAGAATCATTAACGAAGCCTAGCCTCTCGAAGTAATCATAGCCAAAAAGAGTGAACTTTGAAAATGTAGGTTTCCATCACAATACCAATATCTAAAGAGAGTACATTATTTGCAAAGATGAATGCTTTATTAGTTACTTTTCTTTTAAATGAATTAGAAATCAAAAAGGTTGCAATACGAGGATTTTCCAGGAGGTCACCCATATTCTAGTACTACTCTAATCCAAGCACGCTTCACTGCGGAGTTCTGATGGAATCTGGTGCATTAGTGCTGGTATGATCGCACCCGCTTTATTAGTTACTTAAAAGGAACGAAAGGAAACATGGAGTGCAATTTACATAATTTCAAACCAACCAAGAGATAATAAAGATCATGCAAATTAAGCTTTCACCTTCACTTTAAGTCATTCTTCCAACTATTCATCCTGGTAACTATTGACGTCTCAACGGAAACCTGAAAAGATTTCTAAAGCCAGTATTTGTACCGAGTAATTACCATCTCTCTATATCACCGTATCTACTACATTAAATGCTAGTAATCTGAAACTCCATACCTGAAATGCGAACTTGATCAAAAGTGGTGGGGAAATGCGCAAGTTCAGTTTTCAGCATTCTCAGAACACTTGTAATGGAAGGAGGTCCTATACACATCAGCCTGAGTCAGACTAAAACACTTTTGTAAGACCTTTTAATAAGGTGATGTTATCATGTTGGAGTCTGTTGAGGGGGGCATTGTTAAAAAAAGAGGAAGGAACTAGAGACTAGAGGTTTAAAGTGGTGATTAGAGTGTTCATAACTACATTGCTTTTGGTTCTTTTTGAAGGAGATATATATATATATATATATATACTAGTTGCACTCCCGTCGTTCCGACGGAAATTTTTCGGTGTCTTCATTTGATTTAATTAAGCTTTACAATATTTTTCGCTCCATTTATAAATTTTTTAATTTTTAATTTTTTTAATTCTTACTTTTTTAATTTTTTTTAAATCTACCTGATCAAATACGGTCAAATACAGACAAATACAATCAAATATAGATGAATAGTGATGAATGACATGTAGTGTAAATAAGGAGGTGGGGAGGGGCATTTTTGTCTTATTGCAATGGATATTTAGTGAGAAAAATGATAGAATTAGTAAGGAAAAGTGGGTGATTGGTGTTTGTGTGTTGAGGATGAAAAGTTATTATTAGTGTAGATAATCCATATATTCACATGAATATCGTGATTCAAACTTATCACGGTATATAACTATGGATGATATATCACACTCATATATTATAAACAAAATCGTGTATATGCTCTCCTTGTTTCATTTTATATACATGGACGCATTCTTTGATAATAATACGTATCTATAGTTAGGATGCAGGGCCGTAATTAAGAAGAAGCACCAAATAAAATAAGAGAAATATAAAGCGAAACGGCAAGAATATATTGTAAACTGTTACTAATCTGGGACATTACCAAGTAATGAAATTTCACTATGAGTTGTTCTTAGTACAATTACAGTTGATGACCAAAGTTATATATATATATCGGAAGGGTAGAGATCAGGTAAAAAATGTCTAAATATAAAAAGTATAAAGAAATCATAACCATAGATGTACCTTCTAATCAATGGCTGAGATTATCCAATTAATATCCATTTAATTATAA
>JAWWMW010001910.1:156817-178614 GCA_035048345.1 Echeveria elegans
ACCGACGTCGCTTGGTATGTAATTATTTAATAGTGTCTATTTAATTTCAACTTTAAATTTTTTTTACAAATATTTAATTTTATTTGTAGGAAGCAGTACTCGGGAGGTGAGTCATGCCTCACGAGTTGATGATCCACACTCATTTACGCACGCCGAAGCGTACTCAGCTAGTGGATAAGCATTCACAGGAGATAGCGGTAAGTTTCGTAATTATTAATATTTTTCATTCAACATTTTCAAAATATTATTCATTATTTTAATAATTATTTAACATGTATTATGACCAGACTCTGGAGATCCTCACCCAGAGAATCTGCCAGCAGTCTGATTATGAGCTATCTTTTCAGGATTCCTACAAGGCATATTACGAGGCGGTTGGCGGTGTTAGCCACGGAGGGGCAGTTTTTAAAGTTGAAGGAGCAGCGCCGCATTGATCAAATGGCGCAACAGATCTCTCTTATTATTGAAATTTAAAATTTCAGAAAACTTTATCAAACGCGAAACGTGGTTTAACTGAGTGGTTAACATCTTGGACATGAATTCAAGAGGTCATGATTTTCAATTATCCGGAGTAGGGCATTTCTCCTCATGTCGATAGTGGGTCTGAACTTCAATAAATGTTAATGCACTTAATACTAGTATCCATTTATCGGGAAAAAAACCTTTATCAAACTACATAGGAGTTAGATTCAATTAGGATCCACCAAACTCTTTTAAAAATCTGAGACCCGACAGATGACAATGTGCATGAAGTAGATTGTATCACATCGCACTGTATAGATTTAATAAATGCAAATTTAATCGGTGCACTTATGAATCCGGTCAAAGGGATCTGCACTTAACTAAAAAGTCGACTATCAAAATTAGTAAAATATTCAAACTGGCAAAATTGAGATCGACTGGATGGCGAATAAAAAAAGGTAATGAAATCAGAAAAAATGATGTCCTCATCATCATCCAACTTTTTCACCACCGTAATCAGTTTCTAGTCTCTACTCATTTCAAACGCGCATCCACAACAAGCCTTCAAGAGTTTCAACATCTAACCGCTTTCCGCTGTTTTGGTCAAAACACGGCGTCCGTCCGCGTGTGAAAATATTCGACTGCACCGTCGCTGAATCGCGTTATACATGGTAAAGATTTCAACTTTATACATCTGGCTTATGAATCTGATCTGGGTTTGTTCGAATTCGGTCACCTGAAATCTCTTTGACTCCGTCTGGGGGTACTAAATTTTTGCTATGCGTACTTCATTCTGCATGTTTACATAGTCTGGGCTTGGCAATTTGAGTGTCCAGCAATTTGAAACCCTAATGTTTGACTTTGATTTAGGTGTTTAAATACACTAAAAACTTGTAGACATGACATTGGTTGCAAAAAATTGGTTTCATTGCCGAAATACCGACTCTAATGGTGCGTCTACTTCTCTGGAATGGAATGGTTAGGAATGTAATGGAAGGATGAATATGGACTTAATTCTATTTTCCATTCCATTCCAGAGATACGCAGCAGCATAAGAGTCTCAAGTATAGTCTACGAGATAGAAAATCCACTCTTGATCAAGATTCGAGAGGATGATTATTATTTGTTGGCTTCAGATTCCATTCATATCAGTGCAGTTTCTTTTGTGACTGAACCAAGATTCTGTTTTTATATGGTTCTTTTCTGAAGCCCTAATGGAGCAATTTTTTGTTTGATGATCCTGAAATAACCGTTTTTTATTCTATTTTGTGATGTATGTGTGTGCTATGCTCTTTTTACTTGGCTTGGTCAAATTTAGCAACATGATGTATAAAGTTAGTCTGCCACTTTGATTTTTCTCGTCTTGTCTTTTAGTCAACCATTGTTTCTGAATTTTCTGTGTGATATTCCTATCTAGTGATCAAGAGTCTGAAAGGACTGCAAAGGGCTCTTATAAACATTGCAAATCATAATCGTCTTGAGGGGTAGCTGATAAATCCTGCAGTTGCGTTTTTCTGTTGAAGCATGGGATCTTTCAAGGGGCATGTGCTTCCAGGAACTCTATTTCTCTTAGTTGGATTGTGGCATATTTGGAGCTCTGTGGTTCGGTATATTTCGGATCCTAAGTCATTTAGGGTCAGGGTTTGGAGTCCGGTGCCGGGTTTTGGTGGAAAGCTCAAGTACTTGGAACTCTATCTGATAGCTGTTGGAGCGTTTATTGACATGTGTATCGAGCTGTTTTACTCAACCCATCTCAAGTTTTTTGTGGACGGCGTGTTGAATCCACACCACATGAATGATTTCGAGCACTCGGGAATGCTTCTTATGTTTTTCATTTTTGGAGTCATAGTCTTGCTTTCGGATAAAACAAGGTCGGTATTCCAGTTTTCGTCATTAATTGTGCTAAAAGGATTCAGTGAGACTGTGACAAAAAATCGTCTTTGGTGGTTAGTTACGTAACAGTCATTTCAATTTTGTATTTTGCAGCTTTGTACCCCTGCCGGAGGGTGCACTTTGCTTCATAGCCGCCACCGCATTTACAGCAGAATATCTTCTCTTCTACTTCCACTCAACAACTCACAAAGGTCTTGAAGGATACTATCATCTCCTCCTTGTCCTCTTAGTCGGACTATGTATCTTCTCCACACTCACCGGCGCATTATTTCCCACCAGTTTCCCTGTCGACCTATGTAGTGGAATTGCAATAACACTCCAAGGACTTTGGTTCTACCAAACTGCATTCACTCTCTACGGTCCTTCAATGCCAGATGGTTGTCAGCTTAAAAATGGCATGATCATGTGTCGCTCATCAGACCACCAAGTAAGAGGTGAGCTGCTTGCCAACGTCCAGCTATTTTCACTTGTACTGGGAGTACTAGCCTTGGTATCTGGAAGTTATGCCTTTGCGTGTTCAATATATGGACACCCAGATGCTCAAAGCTTGGAAATGGATACGGACCCATCAGTAAATGGGTAAATATATCCCTCTTGTTGACAAAATCCTTTACCAAATTTTAGCCTCAGACCTCGACCTAAAGTTAATTTCCTTCTGCTGCCCTGCCTCCACCATTCAGAAGTTTCTTTTGGTGTACTTGATCAGAATCCAATGTAATACTTGGTTGATCAGTGGCTGTCTTAGGATTACAGGTCCCTGCAAAAATTATGATATTTAATGTGTCTGATTGAATCAAACAGGAGGATACACTTACAATATGTTTCCTATTGTACCCAATATCCCACCATGGCTTGACAAGGGCCATCAACAGGATTTGGGATGGGACGATGCGAGGTTTATTCTCAGAGCCTCCACAAATTCTGATTGAGAAATGTGATGGTAGCGTATATCCATTTCCTAATCCCATAATGTACCTAACCCCTAGGAGGTCACCAGTACATCATAATCCCATAATGTGGAAAATTTGTCATTAACTTTGGAGTAGCTCAGCAATTAAAGTGTGCATTGGCCACATTTGCCAGAATATATGCCCTTGAGTTCCGAGTTACATGCACAAGCAACAAGTTTCCTGCTGAAAAAAGAGTTTGGTCGAGTCCCAAAAACCGCATGCCATCTTGGTACCACACCCGACCCAAGGCCGTATCAACCCTTTATGCACCTCCACACCAATAACTCCAACATAACTTTTGTCGACACAGAGCATAATCGCCTTCGTCTGATCAGATCCGAAGGACTTGATTTCGTCCAAGGATCTCCGGGCTTTAGGTTTCTTCAGACCTTGATGTTACTCAGGATATTCCATCTTTGAGCTATTCCATTTTGCATGATGGCCTGAAAACCACCCTTTCTTTATTGAGCTTCCAGTTCTGGACCGCTTCTGCGTGTGGGTTCGTGGCTTATTTAAAAAATACAATGAGCTGATTCGACAAGGCATTTTGGCATTCGAAAGTTTCTGTACTAAGCTCTCACCTCAAGCTCGTCATTCTTTTGAGTTTTTTTGTAGCTGCTTAAAAGTGAACAGAACTACTAAACTAAAATTCATTCAAGTATGTGAAACTCAACTCAAACATCTGAGGACTTTGTTATTCCGTTGTTCATCATAAAAAGATAACAGTTCGACTTTAATTGAATCGTGAACTCTGATGAAGTATTGCTATAAATTGAACTTTATAAACTGAAATTTTAAGTACAAAAAAAATACTCTTGAATAAATTTGAGCGACAGAATTTCAAGGCATACGAAATGTTTTCCGCAGATGACAGTTTTGTAATGGATGCGTGAAATGAGGCTGACATCCCAAGCTTTATATGAATCACGAGCCTTGATGGCATTATGTTCAACCAGCTACTCATCCAACGTCAAAAAACCTTTAAATCCTCCGTTATCCTGTTCAACACCTCGAGCAAGAAGTCCTTACTGCAGGCCCATTCAGTATGCTTATTGGGCACTTACTCGAGTCTGTGGGAAGAAGACACTTATTGTCTCGAATGGCTATAGGAGAGAATCTATGTTAACTACGTATCCATCACAATGATGTCTGATCTGCATTTTCACGAATTTGCATTGGGATTATATAGCAAACAGCAAGCATGCATTTTTATGGGTGGTAAGGCCCGATGTTGTAAAGGGAGACTCCATGTCGTCCAAGTCTGAAATTCTACTACCTATGGAATTTTATGACGAAGTGAAAGACGGGGGGCCTAATGGTGAGCCGGTGCCCACAGGGTGAGTTTCTTAAACATCCGGCAATCTGTAACATTTTGTGTTTTTTTATTAAATAATTGGGTACGATTATTAAAATTCCTTTTTTTTGTGTGTGTGATCGTATGTAATTTTTAGTACTAAATCGAAAGGTATTAAACATTCGGTGTGACATTTCATTATTTTTGTTGTTGAAGGAAGTGACATTCGAATGAACTTTTATAACGCCCGTTTGGTACGATTCCTGGAATGGGTATTATGAGTCATTGATTTCAAAATCTTTGTTTTGACAGAAATCAGATTTTCTTTCATTATGTGGAATGACGCATTACAAATTTTATAAAGAAGTTGATTCCTATCACTCTTTCCAAATCAGACAAAATGCTAAATATTCTTTAAAAATCATGAACTTTTAATTTTTATTTCATAATATAATACCATGCACACTTAAATAGATAAATTTAATTAGTTTTTTTGAATGAAAAAAATTGATTTCGACCTCATACCAAATAATATACTAATTCTATAATTCCTAATTCAAATTCCAAATTCATTCCGATTCTACATGGCATACAAAACAAGCTACTTTAATGCAAATCAACGTGACTTTTCAAATTAAACCCTATTTTCTTTTCATCCTCTCATTTTTCGTAAATCGAAAGGACAAACAAAATATTAGTTTTCCCTCAGTTCCATATTACATTTCTTTATTCATTACGCACACATATTAATTTTTTTTATTTGTACATTTATACCAACTTTTTATCATATTTAACTTACATCATTCATAACATTTATTTTATTCAAAAAACATAATAGTAATAAAATAAATTTTATATATATATTTTTAAGTAAGTTGACATATAACTTTGAAACATTCCAAAAAGATTATTGAACATAAATTTTGGACCGAGAGAAGTAAATTAAGTTTGGTCCTTTTTCCCGATTCTTATAAAACGTGTCGTTTCGTTGCTATCCATGTGCGCTGCCCGAAGCCGGATCGGAGTTTCACAAATCATTCAGCGTCATCATTCAATTTTTTCAAGCACTGTAAAAACTCGTCTCCGTTCGTCGTCGCCATGAGCCTCTTCGGCCTCGGAAGGTACGCCTTGACGTCTTCAAACCCTACCATAATTTCATTGTTTCCCCCCCGCAGATTGGTTGATTTAATCCTAACAAATTTGTTGCTTTTATGCTCCTCTCCTCTGATGATGACCGTGATCGCATCAGATCTTCAATGTTGAATTTGACTCGAATGCGGAAATATGTGTCGATTCGATTAATTAGGTTTTATAAGTCTTGGATTTGTTAAAAGGTGGATCACAAACCCTTGGATGTCTTGGCTTTTTTCTTCTTAACAGGATTTTTGTTTTGTTTGTTATTGTGGTGGTGTTCTTAACCTGAAATGATGTGCAAGTGACACTTTGAATGGTTGGGTTTAATGAGTGGAAGTATTGTCGATATAGATTGTTTGATACTATGTATCAACAGCATGTAAATTGCTGTGTCTGGTTTCCTTTTTTGACCAATTTCCATAAACATGAGTACTTATTAGCATGTCATGTCTCATGTGTGTATCGGTTTCACCCAGTACTGTGTTTTAATGATTATTTGTCTGTAAAGTCATGTAACCTTTCATTATTAATTTTCTACTTTTGTACTTGTTTGTAGGCAAGTTTAGTAATACAGATATGTTGTAGGCAGTTTTGTAATACCACCCGGGGAAGTTCTTGGTTCATCTTTGCTTTGACTAAAGCTCTATATATATTTTACAAATATATTTGCCATATCTAATTGTTAATTTATTGATTATCTTAAATTTATTTGTTTATTTATATATAACAGGAACCAGAAGACATTCCGTCCAAAGAAGAGTGCTCCTTCCGGGAGTAAGGTTGGTGTTTACTGACTGGGTTGCGTATCGTTATTGCTGTTTTCATCCTTTCCGTGCATCCTTGTTAAAAAATAATAATGCCTAGTTGAACGGAAACTGTTTTAGAACGATAATTAAGTCCCAAATCTATTTGATTTGGTCCCCAGGACGTTTATTATTACATGCTTGCGATCGGAAACATTTATTGTCATTGTTAAAGTGTAAATTGTGTTTCCATGCTGGTATATCATTGCTATGTAGGGAGCACAGCTGAGGCAGCACATTGATGCTACCCTTGGTAGTGGTAATTTGAGGGAAGCTGTAAGACTTCCTCCGGGAGAGGATGCAAATGAGTGGCTTGCTGTAAATAGTGAGTTCCACAACGTATTGTTTACGAAAGATGATTTTGCCAGGTTATAGCGAGTGAATGAATTATGCACCTCTAAATTTCTGTAATTTTTTATTTTTCAGCTGTAGATTTCTTCAACCAGGTAAATCTGCTTTATGGTACTCTCACAGAATTCTGCACTGCTGAAAACTGCCCTACAATGACTGCCGGCCCCAAGTATGGATCATTACTTGAAGTTTACTGCTTGGTTTTGTTGTTTAAAAGAAGCGTTTGATGTACACGTGCCGTATTTATGTTTGGCTTTTTCAAGAATCTTTGTTAGGAGCAAACTCAGATAGCGCAAATCATCAAGAATCTGGCTATCCAATTTAAATATCTATGTAGGCTTATATATATATGATTAAATGGCACGTGGCTTTTATATCAGGTACGAATATAGATGGGCGGATGGCGTTCAAATAAAAAAACCTATTGAAGTCTCGGCTCCAAAATATGTTGAGTACTTGATGGATTGGATAGAAGCACAACTTGATGATGAGTCCATATTTCCTCAAAAGCTTGGTACACTTCAGTCTTCAGGACATTCTGTCCTATTTCAGTTCGATAATCCCATATCACACTTTGATGTATTTATGATATTCTTCTCTCTGCTAATCATAATTTTGGACTTCTTATTTTGTAGGTATTCCTTTCCCACCAAACTTCAAGGATGTTGTGAAGACAATATTCAAACGCCTGTTTCGCGTATATGCTCACATCTACCATTCACATTTTCAGAAGATAGTGAGTCTCAAAGAGGAGGCTCATCTGAATACCTGCTTCAAACATTTCATACTGTTCACCTCTGTAAGTCATTCCCAAATCTTGGAAAATTGTATTCAACTGAACTTCTATTTTCAAAGCCCACTTAGCTCAGTTACCATATTAGACGCAAAACAATGTTTCGGACTAACCACTTATCATACTTGTTTGCGTGAGATTTGATCAGCTGACTCTTGACTGCACTCCAACTTGCCAACATAATTCACTACCAGTTGGATCATCATAGAACTTCCGACCAATTTCAATTGTCTCTTACTGCAGGAATTCAATCTGATAGACAAGAAGGAGCTAGCACCACTTCAAGAGCTCATCGAGTCCATTGTATCCCCCTTCTAGAATGTGTGTAATCACATCCTTCTAACAAACGCAAGGATGGAAAGGCGATGTAAACAATGATGCAACAATAATAGGATTGTGCTCCGTATCCAACAGCTATGCAATCATTCGCGTCTCCCCTCGACCATAACATAGACGTCGCTCTGCAGTCAGTAGAAAACTCAACGTAAATTATATATTTTCCGGTGTGCAATATAATCCGGTTCTCCAGAATATCAACAGGGCTGATTTTATATCTAGCATCTGCTTGTATGTATCTACTATAATAATAGAATACAATTCTCAACAAGCAAACACCAACGAAAAAATTTATCGTTTCGTCGTTATAGGATAACAAACGAAAATAAGGATAAAGACAAAACAAAACTTCATTTGACAAAAATACACATTCCCATACTTTTATTTACACCACACACCATGCACTTATCTGTTCCTATTATTTTATATTTGGTTGTATTTGTTTGTATATGACTTTATTTAAATGTATGTGACCATATATTTAACTGTATTGGATCGAGTATTTGACCGATTTTTTTACGTATAGATTTCGCATTCGGGATGACAGGTTGTCACAAAATTAAAAATAATATAACGGAACTATATTTAAAAAATTTAAAAATATGTAGCATTCAAAAATTTTAATTACAATAATAAAATTATAGAGAGAAACGTTAGAAATCTTTATTAAAATTGAATTAAAACATGAATAAAATTTCCGTCGGAACGACGGGTTCGGCACTTGTAATATATAAAACATGATGTGAATTTTTATCCAGACTTAGTAGTAATAGACTTAATTGCACAAAACACTTGTATAATATACCAATTTTTACTTAGTCATCACTATAAAACAATTTTACTTAACCATCTGAATAAATTTTAAGTTTTTATTTAACCACCTAAGAAAGTTCATTAATTTTTTTTAAAAATGAAAAACTTTAAAAACTAAAGATATTATATATCATATAAGAAATAAATTATATTAAATTTAAATAATATAAAATCAATAAAACCTTAATTTTTATTTTTTTATAAAAGAAAAAACTTTAAAAACTACAGTATTATATATTTTTTCAAAACAGAAACTTTTCTAATAAATTTTTTTTCATTATGAAACAAAAGCCAAAGCAATGTTATATATACCATGTATATATTTTTATATTTTTTCATTTTAAATAAAAATTTAATTAGTATTGTTTACGTGAAAACTTAACATTTATATATGTGATTAAGTGAAAACTTTTTTTTTATAGTGGTAGTTAAGTGAAAACTGATACATAAGTGATTTTCTAACTAATATATTGAATCATATGATTTTCATTATTGTGTTTAATTTGAATTTTAGAGGTTCAATTTTCCTGATTTTTTTGACTCCAAAATGAGCGCCACTATGAATACGTAACCCCCAGCACGAGAAACAATTCATTTATTTTCGGAATTTCAAATTTCAAATTGAGAGAGAGAGGCGATCACGAGGAAGATGGTGAAGAAAGCGTCTCGCAAATCCACGGCGGCGGAGCTTCTGGATTCTCCGCCGCAGGCGGTAGCAACGGCTGCTCCTTCGCCTCTGTCGTTTGACTTCAAGGTGTTTAGCCGCAAGTCGTCAGGCTCGTTGTCGAGTAAGAAGCGGAAGTTAACTACGGCGTTTGCGTCTGATATGAAATCTAGCGTCTCGCCTGCCGGTTTGAAGTCGTTGTCCTCGATCTCCGATATCAAGGAGCTGGCATCTGCTGAATTGGAGTCGATCAAGCGTACGGTTGATCGGTCTCATGCTGAGATTGTTAAGGAGTTTGAAGCTTCGTATTCCAGACTGAACAAACGGTTTAAGGTATATCCCTCTCTATGCTGGATTTTTGTATAGCCTATAATTCAGATTTCTGAAACTGAAATTAATATTTGAGATGGTTTCAAATGCTTATTTAGACATGGAGTTTAGGGATGAAATTTCATGTAGAATCAGCAGCTCTGTATAATGATTGCTTGGATTCATAGGAGTAATTCTGAACTGTATTATTTCAGTGTACAGACTGGCTCGTCTTCCGTAAGACAGCTTTATATGATAAAATCTCCATAATGGCTGTGGTGAACAGTCCACAGTGGTGATTGATTCCTACTTCAGTTGTTTGGGAATTGTTGATGATGTGATTGATTTTGTAAGGAATAGTTTGTCAATGTCTTCGCCAAGGTATTTGCATGGTGAATGGTTAAACATAACTACATTAGTGATATTGGGGTCGTACAGTGCATGATTGGTGATGTCTTTGCTCCATATTCAATAAGATGTTTGTTTCCGTTATTATAAGCATATACCAAACAATTAATGTCAGCTCAAATAGCATGTAAACTGGAAATGGATGATATAAAATCTTTTGGTGGTTTATGACTACAGATTGGCAAACACTACCGTTACAATATTCTGATTTACTGATTTGGACAAACTTAGTAAATTACTAAAATTCTGTCAGGAATTCCTGATTCATAAGCGATCAGTGTCCTATAGATCACCTTAAACTTTGTTGTGTTCATAAGGCTTAAGCTAGAGCAGAGAATGATAAAACGAGTTTTCGACCTAATTGGCTGGTGTTGGCAAACAAAGCTAAACCTTCCTTGATATGGTTTTCCATTTCCACCTTTCGTCACTCTCCTACTCGTGTTTGTTTACAGTTTCCTACAAAGATATCTATGCCTGAAATGTTCATGCGTGTGGCAATTTAATATCTGGATTGAGAATACTGATGAATGATGATATTTGTAGAGGTTAAGGCACTCTTCATATGTTAGTCTCACACAAATGTTGTATATGAATATGACATCAGATGCAGATGCAAACATGCCAGCAACTGTCAGATGAAGCTGATAAGGTTTACAAGAAAATGTCTGAAAGGATAAGTGAAACTCAGGACGCTATGAAGGTATGGCAGCATATGTTTGTTTCATTACTAGTTTTGGGTTAGACAAACATCTCTATTTTATTAGTTACCTACTCTTAATGGTCAAAGCGTGCCCTTTCTGATCATTCTGGATGGTCGAAATTGCTCTATGAATCTGGTCTGTGCACAATGCTATCAGTCAAATTTATGTTTCAGGCTTCATATGCTGAATTCATGGCAGAAGCACAGGCTAGTGCATCTCGTGGTAAGTTCGTTAGCATATCTTGAATAAAATTACTATACAGTTATAAGCTACTGTCATAGTAAATTATTAGCAGACTGTTCCTCCTTTCGATCAAAGTTTCTCAGAGGAGCGTATCAGTAAGTTCAGCTTAAGTGTTTCATTAGTGTTTCCGATGAAGTATTATGTAACCTCTTGCAATGCGAGATGAATATGTTTACGTGGAACTGTGCGTTTTAAGTGAACTGTTTTGTATCTGCAGATGAATATGCATAGATCTTGTTGTGCCTGACTTTTATGTTAATGAATAGCAATATGGCTTACTCATTTACACTGAATTCTTTAGGCTTTGCCCATCTCTATATGCTGTATAAGTATTACATTAATTGACCAGTCTTAGTTTAGCACTTAGCCATTGTAGTAATAGAAACACGTACAAGGATGGGCGTTAATGACTGTCTCGTATATTTACGAAGTATCTAATCAAGTTATGTTTGTATGTTCAGTGTGCAAGACTTCCATTCCAGAGCTCTCTCAGAATTTGAAGAGAGCACTTGAAGAACTGCAGAGTCGCCATGGAATCTCGACAACCTGATTCTGCTCGCCCATTAGAATACTCGGAGAACTGGAGGAGAATATAAACACAACTTGTCCCAACCCAAATCTGCCCTCTTTACAGCAATCGACTCTACTTCAGGTTAAAAAACATATAAGTCAACTCTCTGGTAAACGGTAATGTGATGCTATCTTATGACATGTTACACAAATACATTTCATTCATATGATAGAAGCTCAGGAAAGCCTTGTAATTTTTGAAAAGTTACGAGGTCAAAATGGTAAATGCCTTCCAGCAACCGCAATCTCAAGCTAACGATAAGCCAATCCGCTCCATACTCTGGTCTCTGGTATCCATCAACACCAAACTTCAATGACGCAGAGGATGCTATCTTCCTCCTCACAGTATCCGCCGGCTCCTCATCTACCACCTTCATCCCATCGCCTAAACACCTCATCATTCATAATTCACATCTCAAGATTCCCATCTTCCCAACCCCGCTATCACATATGGTCAAACTCCACCTTCCACTGCGCAGCTCTCAAACCCAATCCCAAAGGCTTTGGCCCCAAGAAAGTAAAAAAACCAACCAAATCCTCCACTCCCACAGACGATGACTTTGAAGAAGAAGAAGAAGACTATGACCGCCAAGACAGCGTCATTCCGGAGATAGTCACCAACCGAATGATCAACCGAATTGGGCTGTCGGTCGGCATTCCACTCTTCATCGGCCTCTTGTTCTTTCCATTCTTCTACTACCTTAAAGTTGTTCTCAAGATTGACATCCCTTCATTCATTCCAGTAATGGTTTCATTCGTCTTCTTCGGAACTGCTCTGGCTGGTGTGAGCTATGGGATTGTGTCCACCAGCTGGGATCCCTTGAGGGAAGGCTCTTTCTTGGGTTGGAATGAGGCTCAGCGTAATTGGCCTGTCTTCTGGGGTTCCATCTGGAACGGCGGCAAAAACAGCAGCAGCAAGTCTAAGAAACTCAAGTGATTTGTTAGATGCTCAATCTCCCAGTGGTTTGCTTGCTCTACTTATATGGACAGATACAATGAGAAATGGTGTGTTTGTTTCCTGGATAGTTATAATTTTGTGACCATGATTTGCACCCGTCATTCTTGTCTCACGCAAATGTTACAGACACGGTCTTTTTGGCTACTAAAGCATCGTGCTCGGCCGTCCTCACGCTTCATGGGTAGAAGTTGGATAGGATAGTAGAAGAAGCCCTCAAATGAGTCCTCATTTTGAAAGTTCATCGATATGTATTTCATTACGAAAATTCATAAATGGGTAGCGGCGGTGTGTTTCTAATGCATTAGTGCATTGATTCATCCGGAGATTGTCGGATCCTTGATATCGATCAAGTCAAACCGAGGTCATTTTGATAAACTAACTCGCATCAAAACTCAAACTCAGAAGTGTTGCATTGTTTCCCCTTTTTAAGTGTAAGTAGTGTTTGGCTGGCAACTTCCGAGCAAGAAGACCCTACATCCAAGGTAGTTAAACTCTCGAGTTAAATCTACTATTCTTTTTGAGTAAACTCTTAAGTAGAAACTTTTTCTTGTAAACTCTCGGGTCCACCGATTTTATCCGAGTAAACTCAATTTAAAATCAGTAGAAACGTTGGTTTTATTTTTTCAACTTTGATCTCCAAAATTGTAAAAGTGCAAAATACGAAAATTGTAAAAGTGTAAAAGTCCAAAATTACGTATCTACAACTTTTTTATAATAAGCATCATCTAACTGATAGATGAATAATGTTATGATTTTTTATATTATTATATTTTATCATAAAAATATAAGAAAATTAGTTACGTGAAGATGAATTCACTTATTAATTTTGTTTTTGATCATTTATTTTGCCAATGAACTGCTGGTTCACGTGTTGATTTAGAAATTTTAATTTTAAATGCTAAATGATAACATATAAAATTATGCTTATTATGTAAATCTTCTTATTAATAACTTAATGTGCTTTGAAACCCGTGTATTGAGATGTGATTTATTCATAACTTGATGTGCTTTGAATTTAAAATTTTGATCCATTTAATTTTAAAAAATTCATATATGTCATATATATTATATAAATTATAATATGATTCTATTGTGAACTTTTACAATTCTACGATATGAGTTTACGTATCGATCCTACCTAGGTAAAATGAATTACGTTTGACACTCCTATTTTGACAACCATGCCTACACGTAATGATCAAGCATATTGGGCCGTCTAGGGCCAGCCAGGCCCATAAATCCCACTACACAATCCAAAACGTATATATTCCAAAAATGGATAAACTAAATTCAGTAAATCTGATCAGGCATTTAAACCCTAAATTTTGCACAGATTCGATTCTTCACGCAACCGCATCGAACGAGAAACCACCAATCGGTAGAAAGAGAAAAATGGCGACTATCGACGAGAGCTCGTCAGCCAAGAAGTGGCTTCCTCTCGAAGCGAATCCTGATGTTATGAATCAGGTACTCACTAATCATACCAATATAAAATTATCCACGTTTTCAATTTGGATTCGATCAGTGGATTTCTTGTGAAAAAATGATACCTGTTTGATTTCGACGGAGTTTAATTCTGGTTATCCGCTCGTTGCTGATCTGATTTGGTCAGCTAGTGCTAGTTTAGTAAGTTGACTTTCGTTGACTTTTTTAGAGTAGCTATGTGATTAATCACTGTGGGTTTTTTTGTTTGGTGCGTGTTTCAGTTCTTGTGGAACCTTGGTGTTCCAGCTGATGAAGTTGAGTGTTGTGATGTTTACGGTCTGGATGACGAGCTTTTGGGAATGGTTCCCAAGCCTGTGCTTGCTGTGCTGTTTCTGTATCCCTTAACTGCTAAGGTTTCATACATTGCATTCGCCTTTTGAAGTCCCCATTATATATCGATAATACATAATAGCGTGTAACTGCGCGGTTCTGTTCTGATTTACGTAATTTAAATGTTTCAGAGTGAAGATGAAAGAATTCAACAAGATCAAATAAAGAAGGTGATTATTCATTTTTACGTTATCATTCAGTGGTACGCAACTGTTTGCATGCATTTGTCACAATCTGTTTGAGTTACTACTTTAGTTTTCAAATTGTGTTTCTTTGAGTTGATGAATCAATGATGTATGACCATGTTCATCTTCCAGTTTGTTTGCTTTGGTTCATCGTTTGAATGTTCATTTACATCTCTTTATTCTTTCCATTGGATTAAGCTTTATTAGAAGGGATAAATAAAATGCTAACTGGGAGTCTGGCCTGGAACTTGTTTCATTGCAGGAATACAGCAAAAAGGTGTATTTTATGAAACAAACTGTTGGAAATGCCTGTGGAACAATTGGGCTTCTGCATGCTATTGGAAACATCACTTCCGAAATTAAACTTGGTATGTGTCTGTACGGCCTTTCAGTAGTCGATTTTGGCTGACAAGCTTTAGTGTAGCATTCACATGGTTGAATTTCCCAGTGAGGGGATGTATTTTACTTGCATTTTCACTGGACTGTTGCCAGTCTCAGTGATATGTATTTCTTGAACTATCGCAACTAAGAAATCTTGTCATTGTGTCGTTTCGGTTTCGTTTTCAGAATAAGTTCATTTTATGTCTGCCTCAGCGCCCGTTCAATGTTCCTTTTATTATACAGTTGAAGACTCTTTCTTGGATAGATTCTACAAGTCCACTGCTAATATGAATCCAATGGAGGTTGTTTTCAAACCTTTCTGTTAAAACAGATTCTGAAAATCGCTGTGCTTTAGTTGACTGCTAAAGCTCATCAAATCATTTATTTTCATGTGCAGCGTGCTTTATTCCTCGAGAATGATCGTGAAATGGAAGTTGCTCATTCTGTTGCTGCCGTAGCCGGTGACACAGAGGTACATTTACAGAAGTTCATTATTAGTTTTAAACTCAAGCAATTATTGTAACCTTTTTACTACTAGATGGAGACGTAGTAAAGGCAACATTGCAGGCTTGCAGCACATGCCCAAAACACAATAATAGTACTGTCTGGGTCCATAAGAAAACTGGAGCCAATGTTTATTCCTGGTTCTTTGTGTGGTTTAGTAGTTGTTGGCTGTTGCCACATCTGATGAGGAGTACGCTTTTGGTGTTTAATAATTTCATTTTTGTTGTTTACAGGCCTCGATGGATGTAAATACACACTTCATTTGCTTCGTTTGTGTAGATGGTATGACTCTCCAGTACTTATCCCCTCCATGTTGTGTATATGTTTATTCATCCTGAAAATTTGATAACAATGACTAAGTTTTGTTCTGTGGTGTGTTTCGAAATCCTCTTGGTTCCGGTCACATATTACCTCTTACATAGTTTCCATGGAATATGAAATATAGTGAGATACAAAATGCCCTAAGATGATATATTTTCTTGTAATTTTTTATTCACTCAGGAGAGCTCTATGAACTAGACGGAAGAAAAGCAGATCCCATATCACATGGCTCATCATCTCCCGAAACACTGCTAAAGGTAATACATAAAACTTTGTCCCACAGTTGCAGGTTTTCTGAAATACTCTTAAGGCATTCCCTCACCGGCCTTCTATATTTACAGGATGCTGCAAAAGTTATACAGGGCATGATCCAGAGGGATCCCGACTCTGTGAACTTCAATGTTATAGCAGTCTCAAAGAGGGTTTTCGAGTAGTGTCCGGCGTGGAACAAACCTTTTGTTTTAATACTTTGATGTTTAAACTTATCTAATCTTTGCTTATTATGTAATTCCCTGCATCTCTTTTAAATATTTTACTTAAAAATGGAAATTGATAAATTGATTTTAAAGGAGAATAAGCATGGAATAAGCTGTCAAAATAGGATAAATTGAATTTGAGAAAAGAAATATGTTTCGAAGCCAAATTAGGAAGGAAAATAATAGAGTTTAGTATACAAGGAAAGTAGGATTGAAAGGAGACGGAGAAACAAAAACAAAACAAGAAAAAAAGTTCGGCGAAGAATGGACTGGGCGGTGGGATTGTGCAATAGTGCAAACGGTGAGTTAGTAAGGAGAGAAGCCAGGTGAGACACACTTCGATTTAGGGTTAATTCCAAATAACCATTTGTATGTTAGGGGTGTTTTTGAAGTCTCACATGTATGATTCTTCTTCACAAATAACCATCCACATGTTAAAAAAATTCTAAAGTCACACTCATTTCATCATTTCGGTAGAGTTCAGGCAATATTCAGGCTCAAAAACTCACGATACGGGTCCACCACCTCCCTTTGTTGTTTCAAATGACGTTTTCTTATTTATTCCTTCAACATTAATTATAATCGTTATGTTTCGATCGATTTAAAAATTACCTAAAAGCATGTTACTTTGTGTGAAAATAAATGTTATAAAACATTAAAAAATTAAAAATATTGTGTAATGGATGTGAATTTTACCGAAATAGTGTAATGAGTGTGAGTTTTAACGAAATATTGCCTGAATTCTACCGGAATGGTGAAATGAGTGTGACTTTGGAAATTTTTTTTAACATATGAGTGGTTATTTGTGAGAAAAAATCATACGGGTGGTACTTTAGAAACACCCCTAACATACGAGTGGTTATTTGGAATTAACCCTAAATTTTCTCTAAACATATTTACACCAAGAATATATAACTGCCTCAGCTAGATACATATTTACACATTGAACAGCTAGGTACACATTTACACATATTAAGAAGTAACATGGAGTATAGAAAGCTGATAATTCGAAACAAAAGCTTGGCTTTCTAATTTCCAGTTGCCCCTTGAAGCTCACGTCACAAATACAGATTCAACAGCATATGCTTCTGAGTTTCCATTAGATACCTAACTACAACGATTAGTTTGCTTTGTATCCTCCTATAAAGATATCATTGCGTGTCCTGGGTTGCAAGCCAAATACCAGAAATGGAAACAGCTACAAAGAGAGCTGGTTCAGCCAGAGAGATCGAGCAGTTCCCGAATCCCTTCAAGTTACCTATTGAAACGAAAAGCAAAATGAGTTTTTATTTTAGTTCATTCAGAATGTCATTACTTTGCATGACCAAACTCGAGTAGAAGCACCAGAACATGATGGATTCACTGAAAACAAGTGTTTTATTTTTGTAATGATTAATAGGAGTTGGTATATGTCTACTTTTTAAGCAGAGTAGTGTGATATTTGCATGTTAAGAGCATACCAGCTTGATCCGAGCTTGACTGACGCAACCAATCACGTATAGTCTTTGATTTCCCTGCTGGGAATATGAAAAATATAGCATAAGCTAAAAGGTTAATTGTATAACAAAACCTGTTAAAATTTTGTAGGGGGTCCACATACTTGGCTAACTTTTCTTCATGCATAGATATAAAGTTTAGTTCTTCAGACCATGTGAATTCCGCATAAAATCCAAGTCCCACGTCTGCAAATACATGAGAGGTGTCTGGACTGCAAAACATGCAGTTAATAAGAAGACTGTTTGTGAAGAAAATCAATGGAAGCATCCCTTAACTAATTAAGAAATATATTACACAGGGAAATTCACGAATCCTTGAGCTAAACTAATACTTTGTCACTTACATGGAATATCTTACTACAGGATAATCAGCCATCAAAAGTTTAGCATCACAAACGTTGGGTAATGTTATAGAAATTAAAATCAAGTAAAATATATATATGGGGAAAATATTGAAACAAATCTCAAAACAATGGTGAATCTTGGCTCTGAAGTATATGCCCAAGCAGAATTGTATGTAACAATTTTGAGATTTGTTACACTATTTTCTTCCAGACTTTGAATATTCCTTTTCAAATCTGAGCTGTGAGCACATAGTTAAGAAGCAACAAAACCAGATAAAATGATATCTGACACTCCTACATGGCTTATATGATGCCGACTTGACAATGATCACCTCCTGAACTATTCACCATTCAAATCTTATCATCATAAATGAAAATATATAAAAAGACTGAGGCGTGATCACAAGGATACAACACTTTCTGCTTCTCGAAGACCTTATCCCTGCAAAAGTATGACCAAAGAAAACAAAACCAAAATTGTTAGCCAGCAATAGAAGAGAGTGGTCAGTACGAATCTCAGCACTCAGTCTGCAGTAATCTATCATCTTTACCAAGTAAAATAGCAAAAGAAAAATTATATAGGCTAAGGCATATCCCAACGATATCCCGAATCGATTCAATCCTAGATGTGAATACAAAAGTAATGGTAAAATAGAGTATATGGGCTACCTTTCCGAAATAGCTTTCACAAGATCTGGTTTCAATCGGCGGTCTATAAAATCCTCAAATCTGTGTATCTTATCTTGCCTTTCTCTGTCCATCTAAATTAAAACGACTAAAAAGTCAAGCTGTGAGCTGATAGCACAAAATCATCGCAAGATCGTTATAAGAGAAAATTACATACAGTCCATGGCTTAAGTATGATAATAAACGAACATCAAACTCTATATACAATATACACAGTCCAAAGATACCACATTCGGGTTTGCAGCCTCATGCTTCACTAAACCCCCACTGGCATTTGACTCAACAACACAGTCATTTCAATCTAAAGCGGGAAAAATAAATCTGAATGTACATGCAAACAGGACAACCAAAAATGAGAGTAGCAACAGAGTCAATTTCTCAAACACCTTGACGGCCGGCCTCTACAAAACAAACCATTGACCATGGAGATCTAGGGTACAGGATCATATTCGGGCATAAGTGCTCCAACCAATGCATGGCCGGCCTCTACAAAACAAACCATTGACGACAAAAATGTTCGACCTGAAATGATTTAACAAAATAATTTGTACCACATAGCTAATGATTGCTTCCTTTTACCATGGTAAAGCAACTAGGGGCTTCTTCTCTTCTGAGACCACAACATTTTTTGGGTCCTGCAATTATTCTCTCCAAGGCATCAGAAATTTCATCTTTGCTTATTTCCTTAAGGGCACGCCTTGCTGCAAGAATAGCAGCCTCATTCATGAGGTTCTGCAAATCAGCCCCAGTGAAACCTGGAGTTCTCCTAGCAATCTTTTCAAAGTCGACATCCTTAGCAAGGGCTTTTCCTCCAGAATGCACCTGACAGTTCAAAAGCGACAGTGAGGTAAAAGATGGCACACAGAGTGTGACGAGAATATTAGTTGTCACTTGTGAAAAGTACATAACAATATACAATTAGTAACTGTTAGCACTTGTTCATGAGTTCTCAAAAAAATAACTTTACAAAGATGTGATCATAAAATCTGGAAATAATTTTGTTAGCATCATTACATACTGGTTAGCGGTTTCCTTATCACTTATATTGTTGGTTGTTCATCAACCGCGTAAATAAAATTTTCCAAGTTGAAAGTGAAAACAAGTAAAACAAGTTGAAATTAAAATGAACAAGCCATAGAATAGAAATGTAAATAGCTTACCTGAAGGATCCGGACTCTGCCAGCAACATCAGGCCTACCAACTGTAACCTGTCTATCAAACCTGCCAGGCCTCAACAACGCGGAATCAAGCACATCTGGCCTATTGGTAGCAGCCAACACAATCACACCTGAATTCCCTGAAAATCCATCCACGTCAGTCAGTAGCTGATTGATATTATGCTCCCTCTCATCACTCTCCTCCAAGATCAGCTCCTCTTTGTCTCCCCACCGCATAAATTTCATCAATAAACACAATGCAAGGTGCCTTAGACTTAGCTTTCTCAAACAAATCCCTCACTCTTGAAGCACCAACTCCCACAAACAACTCATCAAACTCTGATGCAGCACAAGAGAAAAATGGCATACCAGCCCCCCGGCCACGGCTCTGGCTAGCCAACAAGGTCTTCCTAGTCCCAGAAGGTCCTACAAGTAGACAGCCTTTAGGAATCTTTTTCCCCAAAGCAGTGTATTTATCAGGATTCTTTAAGAAATCGACAACTGCCTGCAACTCCAACTTAGCCAGATCAGCCCCAGCCACATCAGCAAATGACGCTCCAGTCTCGGTGCTTCCTGAAACTTGGACTTAGACCTCCCAAAATCCATCCGCCCGCCAGGTCCTTCAGGACCTCCCTGAGACTGCCTAAACAGGAAACACAACCCGCCAAACGCGATAAATGGAAACAACAAATTACCAATAAATTTAAACAGCCCATTACCACCCTCGCCTTCTGCAACCCAGATATCAAAACCATTCATAGCCAAAATGCCAATCAAATCAGGATCATTTGGCACAACCACAGTAGCCCTGCGCCCATCCACAGCTGAAGTGAACCTCCATCTTTACTAAACCTCACCCTCTCAACCTTCCCTTTCTTCACAGCATTTAAAAATCCAATATACCTCCACTGCATCCCTTCCGGCAAGTCGGACTGCGTCTGAGGCTTGGGAGCAGTGAGCACCAAATCCTGCGAAAAGGGTGATAATGAACTGGCCTCAGTAGCTTCCAAACCCAGTGGAGCTATCTGGGGCGGAGGGGAGGGAGTATCTAGGGCTAGGGGTTGTGGGAGAGGCTGAGAATAGCAAAGCGGCCAAACCAGCTTTGGTGGCTGGTGAATTGGCTGCCGATGTTGGCTTTTTGTTTAGGAAAACGATCTGACAGCTGCGCCTGGAGAATGGAGATTCAAGTGGTTTTGGGGTTGGACGAAGATTGGGTGCCTACTGCCTAAGAAGGCGTAGGAGAGTAATTGGTTGGTAGTGGTCGACGCCATTGATGAGAAAGTTGGAAGCTTTTTTCTAGGTGTGTGCAGAGGTGTTGAATGAATGATCCTTGTGGCCATCTGATAAAGCCTAATCTGAAATTGTGAGAATATTTTTTTTTATTATTGAAATTTCTCAAACATGGGAGTGAGAATTACAACACCGAACTAAGCACCGAATCAGGAGCAATGATACATGATACAAAAGGAATAGCGACCACTGATTAAAATTGCTTTTCAATTTCCTCAAAAGATCGAAATAATAAAAAAAATATTGGAGCAAGAAATAATAAAAGAAATATTGGAGCAGATGAAGAAGATGAATATATATAATATTAAATTGAAATTTTATTAGAAAGAAAATTATTTTTACAAAATTTTATTTGAATTTGATAAGGAGACTTCTGCTTCAAAGATTCATATACAAATTGTACACATAAATGTCGTGACGACGCTTATATTTCACATAATCCCAAATCATATGTTGCAG